>NQII01000098.1:466066-655693 GCA_002778355.1 Clitarchus hookeri | reverse complement strand
GGATGTGCGTTCTACTGATGCTCTTGGTCGTATTTACACAGTTCATCCGAAGAATGATGAATGCTTCTATTTGCGGTTGTTGCTGGTGAATGTTCGTGGGCCAACATCATTTGAATCACTACGAACTGTTAATGGTATAGTGTGCCCAACATTTCGTGCTGCATGTCAAGAGCTCAATTTGCTTGAAAACGATACTCATTGGGACACGACAATCGCCGAAGCAATTATTTCTGCAACTCCAAGTCAGATACGCGCATTATTTGCTATCATCATTTTGACACGCTTCCCATTGAATCCACGTGACCTGTGGAACAAATACAAAGATGACATGTCAGAAGACATTTTACATAGAATTCGTGTCAGTTCAAGAAATCCTGATCTTGAGGTGAATGATGAGATGCATAACCAGGCTTTGCTCTTGATCGAAGACATGTGTTACCTCATGTGCGGCAGTTTGTTAGTCAGGTTAGGAATGCCAGCGCCAGATCGAGGAATGAATGACGCATTTAATCGAGAATTAGAACGAGAACGTGAATATGATCGACATGAATTAGACCAATCAGTTCAAACGAATGTGCCCCTGTTGAACCCCCAACAGAAAGAAGTGTATGATACATTAATCAAGGCAATTGATGAGGGAAATGGTGGCTTATTTTTCCTGGATGCCCTCGGTGGAACTGAGAAGACACTGTTCGAGCGAGATCCGACATTGCGGTAGCAGTTGCTTCTTCTGGAATAGCGGCCACATTGTTAGAAGGATGCCGTACGGCTCATTCAGCGTTTAAACTGCCGTTAAACCTTCAAACTACTGAACAACCGATATGTAACATTGCGAAACGCTCCGCAATAGCCAAGGTTTTAGCATCTAAAATCATAATCTGGGACGAATGCACAATGGCGCACAAACGCGCATTAGAAGCACTTGACCGAACATTGAAAGATCTGCGCAATGACTCGAGATGTTTTGGAGGCGCGATGATTTTACTGTCTGGCGACTTCCAACAAACACTGCCAGTCATTCCAAGATCGACCGCTGCCAATGAAATAAATGCTTGCCTCAAATCATCAAATCTGTGGCGCTATGTGAAGAAACTTCAGCTGGCAGCAAACATGAGAGTTGCATTGCTGAACGATCCATCTGCTGGTGATTTCTCGAAGCAATTGCGGACTATCGGTAATGGTCATGTTCCTGTCGACGAATCGAATGGATTGATTTCATTTCCTCCGAATTTGTGCAATTTCATCTCATCGAAAGACGAGCTCATTAAGAAAGTGTTCCCAAACATCATTGCTAATCACAAAAATAACAAATTGTTGAGTGAGAGAGCAATTTTGGCGGCAAAGAACAAAGATGTGGATGGCTTAAATATGGTAATTCAGAATCAAATTGTTGGTAATCTGCATTCATTTAAATCTNAAAGAACAAAGATGTGGATGGCTTAAATATGGTAATTCAGAATCAAATTGTTGGTAATCTGCATTCATTTAAATCTATTGACTGTGGAATAAACGAAGACGAAGCCACCAACTATCCAACCAAATTTTTAAACTCCTTGGATGTGCTGGCTTACCACCGCTCAATTTACAACTGAAGGTTGGCTCGGTAGTAATAATGCTTCAAAATCTAAACCAACCAAAACTATGCAATGGAACGCGTTTGGTGATAAGAAAACTGATGACCAATGTGATTCACGCGACGATACTCAAAGGAAAATTCAAAGATGAGGAAGTTCTCATTCCGAGGATTCCTATGATCCCAACCGATATGCCCTTTGAGTTTAAACGACTTCAATTTCCGATTCGTCTTGCATTCGCCATGACGATTAACAAATCTCAAGGCCAATCCTTGAGTGTTTGTGGTCTGAATCTAGAAAATGCATGTTTTTCTCATGGTCAATTATACGTGGCATGTTCACGCGTCGGCAAACCATCGGCTTTATTTGTTCTTGCGCCTGATAACAAAACGAAAAATGTCGTATATCACAAGGTGCTTCACTGAAGAAAATTAACGCGAGTACAACCCATGCAGCAAAATACAGCTGACACGCCATTGAAATACTTGATGTTTGTACTTTTATTGATTTTTTATTTTCTTTATATATATTAACCTAATAAACTATTGAACTTAATAAATTTTGAGTATTACTTTTATTTTACGTTAATAAAATCCTAAATAAAGCTAAACTAAAAGTTAACACGACATTCATTGACTGTTAGGTGGTACGAAGTCTGCCGGGTCAGCTAATATACTCATATAACTAACTCAGATACATGATTTGTATAAAAAATCTAAAAATTTACGAAAATATCAAACTTTTTAATTAATGAGATGCTTAAATATCAACAACTGCATTACAAATAATACATAAAAAATTTTACTTAATTTCATTAATATGTAACTTGAACTATGTATTGTAGNAACAACTGCATTACAAATAATACATAAAAAATTTTACTTAATTTCATTAATATGTAACTTGAACTATGTATTGTAGATCTTAGTTCTCTTATTTATTAATTTTTTTTGGTACAGTGTTAGAAAGTGTTGTGCCCAATGAATCCGTGTAACTGCACAGTGTTGCCTTTCCGACCAGGAAGTATTTACGGTTGAATCTTCAAGTGAGGGGGAAGATGGTGGGGGTTGCTGGGCGATGAAGTCATTGAATGANAGGAAGTATTTACGGTTGAATCTTCAAGTGAGGGGGAAGATGGTGGGGGTTGCTGGGCGATGAAGTCATTGAATGAAGGGTAGCATACCGGTTAGGTGGAGTTCCGACACACATGAAGAGAAGAAACGTAAGAAATGGAAGTAAGTAGGGTGAGAGAAGTAGGGGCCAAAGTGGTGTGTGAATGGGGAGCAGTAGAGTGTGGGGGATGCGATGAACCAATGCTACGTCAGCTTTTGCCGGGGTCGGCGTCATCCGGGTGGCTGGTGGGCGGCTCCATCCTGTTCGTCCTTGTCGGCATCTCTTCAAAGATGAAGTGTGGAAAGAAGCGGCTGGCAAGGAATGGGGTTGGTGAGGTGACGGGTGCAGGAGCGGGAGAAGCGTTCAGTGAGGGTGGCGAGAATGGAGTTGTAATGAGGTATACGGACGGCGGCAAGAACCTGGTCACGGTGAACGGGGAGGGGGAGATGAAGAGAGCAAAAGAAAATGTGGGTGGCGACGTGAGACCAGCTGGGGGAGGGGAGGCGTATGTGATGAGGGGGGCAATGAAGGTGTGAAAGACAGTGAGGCAGACTAAGGTGTAGGAACCTGAAGAGGGGCGGCGAACAGGGGTGAGGTGAATCATGGCGGTGCGTGCTTTGGTGGTGATGGAGTCGATGTGAGGAATGAAATTTTAATGGGAGTCGAGGAGGATCCCCAAGTACCTGAGGGTGGGAGACCAAGGAAAGGAGTGAAGGTGAGCGGGGGGCATGGTGAGAGAATATAATGGCGGTGGATTTGAATGGTTTAGCCTGATGCCGTGGGAGCCAAGCTGGGTGTTGAGAGAGGTGAGGTCGCGACTGAGGCGGTTGCTGAGCATGTGTTCATGGACGAAGGAGGAGAGGAGACAGGTATCATCAGCGTACTGCACGATGTGGGTGGCGGGAGGGACTTTCAGGTCAGTGATGTGGAGAGTGAAGAGGAGGGAGTTGAGGACAGAGCCATGAGGAACTCCGGCTGGAATGAGAGCGAGCCATCTACCCGCACCTGGTAGGAGCGACCCTCCAAGTACGAGCCGATGAGATGCGTGAGGTGCGGTGGGATGTCCATGGAGGCAAGGCGGGGGACGAGTTGCTGATGAGGGACGGAGTCGAAGGCTCTGGCGAGGTCGAGGAGCACCATGTCCGTGTGTTGGCGTCGCGAGAATCCAGTCACGACGAGGCATTCCACACGGACGACGGCGTGGGCGGTGGAGTGTTGAGCGCAGAAACCGAAATGGTGGTTGGGGAGGAGGCTGGCGGCGAAGACAGCATGGAGGAGGCAACAGTGAACGACTTTCTCAGCAACTTTTGAGAGAATGAAAAGTAGGGAGACAGGCCGGTATGAAGAGGGGAGTTGAGGGGGTTTCCCAGGGTTCGATATGGGGACGACTATGGCGGTCTTCCAGGGAGTCGGGAAGTGGTAGTGGATGAGAATGGCATTAATGAGGCGGGTGAGGAAGATGGTGGCTTTACAGTGATGAGGAAGGAGTAGGGTGGCGGAGTAGGGGGGCGGGAACCGAGTCGGCTCCTGGAGCAGCTGAAAGGCGGAGGTAAGTGAGAATGGAGAAGACTTCAGCGGGTGTGGTGAGGCGAAAAGATTGGTGAGGCGAAAAGATTGGTGAGGCGAAAAGAGGGCCATACAGGAAGAAGGAGGGTGACATGGCGAGAAGGGGGGGATCTTCGTCCTCCGAAGAGTTCGTGGAGGAGAGAGAGAGAGAGAGGGAAGTGGTATGGAGGCGAAGGTGGTGTGGAGTAAAGCCGAGATGGCCTCCGATTTCTCGGCAGCTGTCTCGTCGGTGTGGGTGGGGATAGTAAGAGGAGGAATGCGCGTGGGTGTCACCTGAAGGCGGCAGATATGGGCCAGAGGGAGCCATTGGAAGAGGTGAGGGACTGGAGGCGCAGTAGTTCCTGATCGGCCTTCCACTTCCGGACCTACCGCTGACAACAGCCCTGCAGGAGGTGGTATGATCTCCTTTCCTGCGGGAAGCGGGATGAATCGGGAGGGGCGCAGAGGGGAAGGGCAGAAGAAGGCAAACGGAGGCGAATGTAAGTGTTGGCGGCAGAGGTGATGGCGTCGGTAAGNATGGAGGCAAAGGTGGTGTGGAGGAAAGCCGAGATGGCCTTAGATTTCTCGGCGGTGAGGGGAGGGATGTGGGTGGATGTCGCCTGAAGGTGGCGAAGATGGGCCCAGATGGAGCCATTGGAAGAGGTGAGGGACTGGAGGCGGACCGACCGCTGGCACCAGCCCCGCAGGAGGAGGTATGATCTCCGATCCTGCCGGAGGCGGGATGCCTGCCATCAGGCACGGAAGCGGTTCCGCAGGGACAGAGCATGTTGGATACGGGTGGGGAGGGGTGGAGGGGCAGAAGAGGGAGAACGGGGGTAATGTGAGTGTTGCCGGCAGAAGTGATGGCATTAGTGAGGGTGGAGGTCAATGTCGGCAGGGGAGTTGAAGGAAACTGTAAGGTCGAGGGAGGTGTGGAGGGAGGATTAGTAGCCAAGCCAGTCGGCGGAACAGAAGTCAAAGCGAGGGAAATAGGGAAGAGAATGAGGGTGATAGTGAAGAAGACCGAGGACAAGAATGAGATCGGAGGAACCGGCGGTGATGGTGCAGACATCGGTGACTATGGGCCGGTGAGTGGAGATGGCGAAGTCAAGGGTGGAGGGGCGGCGGTTGGTTGATGGACAACCCCAGTTCGAGTGGGACGCGTTGAAATCCTCTGCTTGGCGACATGAGTGTCGACATGGCCGAGGGCGGAGATAGAATCAGAGGGGAATGGGTAGTTTGGAGACAGATAGAGTTAAATGAGGGTGATGGGGTAAGGGAGACCATGGAGATGCACAGCGACCGCCTCAGTCGCGGGCGAGGTGGGGATTGAGCGGCGATGGTGAGAAATGGAGGACCGAAGGAGGATGGCAACCCCACCGTCATGACAGGCTTGATCACTGTGGTGGACAGTGTACCCAGGTAGGGAAATAGCGATAGGGGGAGTGGGCCAAGTTTCAGAGAGGAAACGACATCAGACGAATGAGTGGTCAGAAGGGAGCAGAGGTCGGTGAGCTTTGGAAGGAGGGAATATGAGTTCCAGATGAGGAAACTAAAGGGAGGGGGGGGGGTCCATAGAAAACTGGAGTGCAAGATTCAAAAGAACGTCCAGTTTCTCGGTGGTGGAGCGGGCTTGGGTGAATGCAGTGATGGTGGAACGAATGAGTGGGAGGTAGTGGCAGATGACTTCAATGATTTCTCGGAGGGAGTCGGAGAGGTAGGCGGTGGATGGAGTTGGGCAGGGTAATGGGTAGATGAAGAAAGGGGGGTGATGATGGGTGCAGGGTGAGAGGTAGTGGCAGCATTAGGTACAGAGCAAGGGGGTGCAGGGACGGCACCGTGGTGGGTGCAGAGGGGTGGGATGACCAAGGTTTGACTGTGGTGGCAGGAGGAACTGATGGGCTGACTGAAGATTGAGTGCAGAAGGGGCGGGAATGATGGTGGAGGTGGGGTTCGGGTGGGACGTGTTAGGTGGTTTTGGGTGAAACGGATGTGTTTGGGACAGGTGGGGTCAGTGTCTTTATGAGGGCCGTCGCAGAGGCAACACTTGAGGTCGGCCCGGGAGGTACAGTCCCGGGACCAGTGCTGTTCGGCGCAGCGAAAACAGCGGAGATGTCTTGTGCATCGCAGCGAGGAATGGCCCAGGCCTTGGCAACGGTAGCATTGGGGCGTACGTGAGGAGCCACGGAAGGGTTCAACAGAGATGACCCAGCAGCCAATGGACCGCAGGGAGTGGAAGAGGGAAGTCTCTCCTACCTTGCGGGTGGTAATGTGAAATGAAGCGGTGGCAGCAGATTCAGATGAACGGAGTTGTGTGATAGATGAGACGGGGAGTTTGAGGGCGGTGAGCTCCTCCATGATTTCGGCGGCGGTGGTGGTGGTGAGTGGGAGTCCCCTAAAGACAACACAGTCTTGCTTCTCATCGAAGCGTTGGGATGTGTATGGGGTGAAGTTGAATGAGTAGAGTTTATTGAAGAGGAATTCATGATCGTGGGCATTGGCGGTGTAGAATGAAGTGCGGTCTCTGGAGGTGACTTGAAGGCGTCCGGTGAGTTGGGACTGAAGGGCTTTGGCATTAAGGAATGGCTTGTTGGCGATCGAAACGAGGCAGGCTATGGGTGGCATACGTTGAGGAGGGGGTGGTGCGGGAGCAGAGGTCTGAGAAGAAGCGGTGGTGGGGCGAGATGATGTGGTGGACTGGGTGGGGGCACGAGAGGTGACGATTTTGCAGGGACGGTCATCGGAGAGGGCAGGCGAAGGTGATCTGGGGGGCACAATGTCATTGGTAATGTCATTGAGGGAGTCAAGCGATGAGAAGCGATTGGTGAGGGTGAGTGGATCAGAAAGACGAGTCGACTTGTGACGTTTGTGGCTCCTCTTCCGTATGACGAAGCCGTCCTGGTCCATCGGAATGACGGTGGTCTCTCGAAGAGGAAGTGGAAGAGGGGATGAGTGAGGGGGTGTGGGTGCAGAGTCAGTGGCGAGAACAGTGATGACAGGGAAGAGAGGGTAAGGCAAGGGTCGTCAACAGGGTGCAGTTGATGTGACTGCAGCCGTCAGAGTGGGCACAAGGAGCTCGTGGATGTGTGGTTCACATCACGTTTTAAGTCGTTTCTATTTATTGCTACAGAGTTGCTATGACAATTTTGCTCATTCTAATAGTCCTGTAATGAAGATTGTTTAGTTTAACCTCAACCCTACAAGCTGTAAACGTTTTTAAATATGGGGGTAAATTTTCTATCGCCGAGATAACTTATGCAACCTTTTTATGCTGCCCTGATAACGATTGGTCTAAAAGAAACCCAGAGGAGTGGTGGAGTCAGAATTCTAAATAACTCATAAAAATATTCTACGCAAATATGTAACAGAAAGTGGAAACATGTTATCCCGATTCCATAAATGCATAGAAGATAAGGCAGAATAGCTATTTATAAATTTCTACGAGAGCAATAATCCATGTAATATGGATCTGCAACTACTTAATTACTACAATAATAATAAAATTAAAGCAAAAAATAAGTTTGTTACCACCAAACACTCATATTATTAGTATTTAAGATTTCTCTAGTGTCTGACTTAATTGTTTAACTATTCTGTTCTAATTTGGTACACTCCAGTTTTGTGGTGTGTTGGAAAACTTAGGTATTTGTAACCATTTTTTGCTCTTGCTGTATATAAGTTAAAAAATAACTTCACTATTATAAATACTACATAATCAAGTTTTCTATTCCTCCAGTGCGCAGCACCAAATAGATGAAAATGGTGGGTGGTGGGTATAAAGGATATAACAATATGACAGTTACAGTGAATTTTCCAGTAGAACATGAATGTTGTGTTTGTTTGCATGTATGTTTGAGCTTGTAGTTGAATTGCACGAACTAATGGTTTATGTTGAGGATTCTATATGCTAACTTGTAAAATGTTTGGAAATGATTACGAACGCATTTGATGGAGTGCAACATTGTTTAGTAAAGTGAAAATGAAACTAATGAGGCTGTGCACTAAGTATAGCTACATCAGTCTTAATCAAAGCATGTTAAAAATAACTGTCTAATTAGCAGAATCATCTGAAGCTCAGTAACTATAAAAAATCGCATCTGATCGGGAAATGGCAAAATAATAATCTGAGAGCTACAATTTTGGGCTTAACATATAATGCTGAAGAATCTTTATTACAAATGTGCATTTTTGTGTTATGCTATTTTTTTCCACTTTGACGAGGAAAAGTTGATGAATCACTTTTTTGTTGACTGGAATAGTAGGCAAATGGACATTTTCCACATATTACTTGTTTCGTAACATTATTTCTTTCCAACTCTTTGTTAATTCATTGAAGTTACTTTTATTTTAATATTAAATTTATTTACCTCAGTATTTCACTAATTTTCATAATCCTTCACACTATCTGTTTACCAGCATTTTTTACACCATCCTTTCGTTTGGAAGTGTGTGTGCCGATACATCATATACTGTCTTGATACAAATACTTTATAGATTATTTGCTTTATATTACACAGTAGAATTGAATAGTATTTGTTCGAGCAAGTTGTTTATTTTGTGGGAAAACCTTCCAACAATTTCTGTATGTGAGGTTAACTTTGCTGCAAGTGTTTACTAAGTACACTAAAGAGTAAAAAAAAACTGGTATAGATNTAGTATTTGTTCGAGCAAGTTGTTTATTTTGTGGGAAAACCTTCCAACAATTTCTGTATGTGAGGTTAACTTTGCTGGAAGTGCACTACACTAAAGAGTAAAAAAAAACTGGTATAGATGTGCATATACAAATAACAGAAGTATGGAACCAATCAAAGTAACGCGATGCGGTCGGCAGCTAGATCTGTTACTGCTGCTACAATGGCAGGTTATCAAGATTTAAGTGAATNTATGCAAATAACAGAGGTATGGAACCAATCAGAGTAACGCGATGCGGTCGGCAGCTAGATCGGTTACTGCTGCTACAATGGCAGGTTATCAAGATTTAAGTGAATTTGAACGTGGTGTTATAGTCGGCGCACGAGAGATGGGATACAGCATCTCCGAGGTAGCGATAACATTTGGATGTTCGCATACGACCATTTCACGAGTGTACCGTGAATATCGGGAATCTGGTAAAACATCACATCTTCGACGACGCTGCAACTGGAAGAAGATCGTGAAAGAACGGGACAAACGACGACTGACGAGAATCATTAAACATGACAGACGTGCAACCCTCTCAAANCCTTTCTCAAATTGGCGCAGATTGGATTTGTGGACTGCCCTGCAGGATTCATGGTGTGAATTGCCTCCTGCATACCTTCAGACATTAGTCGAGTCCATGCCACGTCGTCTTGTGGCACTTCTGCGTGCTCGGGGGGCCCTACACGATATTAGCAGGTGTACCAGTTTTTTTTGTTCTTCAGTGTATGTTAATTACTTGAATCAGTGCAAATAGTGATATATTAATATAGTTTTTTTCTTTTGATAAAGTTGAAACGTTTTAAGTTATAGTAATTTAAATGTTATTTCCACNGATATATTAATATAGTTTTTTTCTTTTGATAAAGTTGAAACGTTTTAAGTTATAGTAATTTAAATGTTATTTCCACACTAACTAAATTTTCCACTGTTCCATCAAAATTATTTGAATGTTAAATTGGTACTGTCTCATAAGAAGAGCCACAAAACAATATCGTCTCATGAAAGACACTAAACACCCCTTTCCTTACTAGCAAAATTGCCCCAGCAGAATTACGTAGTTATAAAAATAAAAGAGTTTGGAATGGCAATCTAGCTGAAATATCTTAAAGCTCCTTCACACAANAGAATTACGTAGTTATAAAAATAAAAGAGTTTGGAATGGCAATCTAGCTGAAATATCTTAAAGCTCCTTCACACAAGCAAATTTTTCTTCAAATTGCTTTTGATTTTAATTGAATTCTATTCACTGAATGCTATATGACACGTTACAAATGTTATAATCGTAACCATTTTCTCTTACCATTTCTTGACTGTCATTTTCCTTCAAGATTTTCGTTTTGAACATGTTTTATATTTTCTTTAATCCAAAATTTCAATCGCCGATCACTGCTTTTCTGACCATATTAATGNCGTTTTGAACATGTTTTATATTTTCTTTAATCCAAAATTTCAATCGCCGATCACTGCTTTTCTGACCATATTAATGGTAGTAATCTCATAATAATATAGTTCTGTGCATACATTTAAAGTAGTTACGAAGTAAAGCTGCATATTTTTTTTAAAACATGTCCTGTTGTAAAATTTTGCAGCACAATATTTTCCAGATTTTACCTAATTTCATATATTTTCATATTATTGTCTAAGTGATTGTGTCAGTATGTTGGTAAAGTCTAAGCCAATAGTGATTTATTTCAATTTTAGGGCAGTTGTGTTATTTCAGTCGTGTATTCATGCATTGGAGTTAGTACAGAGTTAACTTCGCTGCCAAGCCTGACAGGAAGCCGGTCGCTTGCTGCAGAAAGCTCAGCTTGCAAACAGGTTGTTAGTAGAAACACTTTCATTTCTGTGGCGTGGAACGCTTTGTGCTGTACCTTGTCTGCACTACTTGCCAGAGGTGCAACGCACGTAATTCCTGCTATAGAATAGTTGTGTATAGTTGTAGACCATTTTCGGTACCACCGGTGCTCTCTAGGAACGGCTTCAGAACTAATTTTGTCACCTTTGTGCCCACATGTAGCGTGCAATTTTGTAAACTTCTGCTGTTGCAAACTGTTTTCTATCTGACTCTTTGCTCTGACTTGAAGCCACCTTGACATGTTCGGTGTGTGCTCCTGTTTGTGGGGAGATTTCAGCAGGAACTTAAGAGTTCTCATAATTTTTTTTATTCACATCATATATCGTAGAAATTAGGAAAGAAGTTTCTTTTTAGAGTTAAATATGTAAGTAGTTTCTTCTCTTCCCTCCGAGATGGGTGAGTACAGCATCAGTCTTTCTCCGGTAGTACATGACATGTTTTATTGACTGGAACAAGTNTTCCCTCCGAGATGGGTGAGTACAGCATCAGTCTTTCTCCGGTAGTACATGACATGTTTTATTGACTGGAACAAGTAATTAATTTTTGCGATTATTTTTCTATGTGGGTTCCAGAAAGACCCAGTTTTATATAATGGTTTTGGATGAAGTATTATTTAATATTTTAATTCGAATTTTCAACTATTCAAGTTTTCAAGTATTTATTTCGTTTGAGAAGTACTTGTCCGGCCTCTCTTTATTTGCTGTCTGGAGCAAAGCTTTATCTCCAGCTGCATGACTTCGCCTGGAGTAGTGTCAGCTAAGTGCTAGCTTAATGGAACATTTTTCTTGTTAATCTTGTTATCTTCTGTACCACGTCGATACGTAACTACGTCATGATTCCTTGAACTCATTCTTTATAACGTTTGTGACGTAAAATATAATTGAAATAATTGTCTGTNGTAACTACGTCATGATTCCTTGAACTCATTCTTTATAACGTTTGTGACGTAAAATATAATTGAAATAATTGTCTGTCCTTTATGAATTTTTTTAAATGTGAATCATTGGCCAAGTAAAAAAAAAATACGTATTTGTATTGCAAATTAAAGTTAGAGATAGATTGTACGGAGTGCACTCCAGGGTTTTTGAGACTTACAAAGCCATAAGTATTTCTCAAATTAATTTTCTGTTTATACTGCAATTATTTCTTAAATCTTTAGATTGTGTGTTTATTATCTTTGTCTATAAATTCAAGTGGGTTAATTAAAAGCTTTATTTTGAAACTGCAATTTTATACTCTTTTCATTTATAAGATTTACGTCTAATTATGGACGATAAATAACTAATTACGAATTAAATTTCCAAAGTATTACTAGAATCTGTTTCTAAGTAAAATATACGTGGTGTCCCATTTACCTAGCACCTACACCTTCCAAACAATTAAATAGTAATAGTGGCTTAATAGTGTTTGGCATTATGGTAGCAGAGGAATATTATAATTTTGTGAAAATGTAGGTAATTTCTGCCACATTGAGCATGGTTAATAATCGTGTTAAAAATTTATATTGTAGTTTGTCATAGCAAGCATTTTATGAACAACCATACCACACACTACGGGACAAATAAAATGTACAATTTGAAATGAATTGCGCGTCCACGTGCTCCTTGTGCACACACTGACCGCCGCAGTCACAACTACTACAGCCGCTACACCGGGTTGCACTAACTACACCCTGCCAAGAGTGCATAGTGCAGGTCGACAAGAACGGAACTTGCACCTTCTTGCTGACAAGGACTATGCAACTCAAGAAACTGCCATACTCATTTATTACAAGAGGTAACTCTTTTAATAAATGGGTAGGCAATCTGTAACAGTGTTTACCCCAAAGCCACAGCCGTTGGGTGAATTGGCAATTGGTCGTTGCGTCGTCGCAGCTCGCGCAGCTAAATACGATGCAACGCACTACCGGGTGAAGTCAACTGGCTTGTAGGCTGAAGCTGAAGTGATAAGATCCCCAAAATGTCATCCAGTAGAGTGCAGCATTTTTTACAAACACATTAAACACAGTCACCGCATTCACATCTTCAGTCAGGGGTGTGTTTTATTTTATTAATAGCAATCAAGCATGGCATTCCACACCTCTTTGTCCAGGTGGACTCGTCCATCCCTTCAGGAGACACCAGTGAAATTCAAACGCGTCATCGGTAGTGAAATGCAAACACTTTTATGAAAGAGTGTAATAACTTATTTAATGTGTATTTATATAAGAGTAGTTATGTTTTCTAAAAGGGAGATTGCCTATAAAGGCCTCCATCATTGTAACACATCATTTAGTGTGGTAACATTCCTCGTCAACTTCAACCATAACAGACATTTGTTAATAAACGGGGGTGTCGCCAATATGTTTAATTTAATTTATACAATTTTTCACCATTACAATCATATCACAGAGTGCTGATGTTATGTTTCATTATTTGCCATTTGACTACGGTTCTCGCCACTTGTGACGAAAGCCGATGTGACTAGAGCAGTTCGTCTCGGCACTCGGACCAGACCTGCGGCGTTGGTCGCCCGCTCTGCGAGCCCCCTCGGTACCATCATTTAGGCTGTAATCACTTCACTGCAATAGTAATATTTATTAGTTAACCGGAACATTTTTATCATTTTACTGTATCGAGGGGAGAGCCGCCCGCCCTCTCACCAGAGAGCTTAACGCAATTGTGTATCAACATATTACCATATTTATTTCACGCTAAGGTCACCGGCAAGCCGTAAGTGCTGGGTCCATTTTCATATATATTATCCACCTGTAGTCAGAACAGTGAATAAACCAAACTGCTTTACCAAGTTAACTGTGTCAAATCATTGTAGGGTACTACACCCTTTGTAGCATCTCCCGCAATTTGATAGTATATTTCAGGCATATGAGGCGGCCTACAATCTCATCATCAGGCATAAATAGCGCAATAGTAAGTACGTGATGACATCATCAACAAACTGACAGAGATGTCCAGGGTCCCCTAGGCCATCGACCGAACGACCCTCATCATTAACTCTGTACTGGGTTATGGCGCCGGGCAGTTCAACACTCAACCAGCCCTGGGTAACCTCGACAATATCAAAGATGGCGTTCCCAACTAGTTGCGAACATTTCTCCATGCCATTCTTTTCATATGGCTTTTCCAACTAAGGGCCGCCATTTCACCAAACCATTCTTTTTCTACGGCAAAAATGGCTTTATTTACAAAACGTGAGTAAAGTGCTTCAAAATCACCATTTCACAAAACATTATCACCATTCCGCTCTCATGCTCCACGTGTTTTATTGTGTGGTATAGACCCCTCTTGCACAGAGGACACTCTAACATATTTTTAACCAGCTCAGAAACTGCGCTGAAAATCACGTTTCCACGTCAGTATTTTCACACATGTTTCAACAAACATCTTTTTAAGCCTTTATGAAGTGAATGTGTATCATGCCCAACCCTAAAAGGACTTATAATTATATTTTGTAAATCATTAAAGACCTGCGGCACGCGCGTGGCTTTGTTGATAGACAACCCATGTGACAGCATACAACCCCAATATACCACCCAAGGTCTAACACCACCGAGAGGATAAATCAGGAGACTTTAGACACAGTTACGCATGAGAATGGGGAAGGACCACACCAGTTGGGCCGAACATTTACCTGTCACCCTATTCACCATAACGCGACGGGTGAATCTGGCAATAGGGCAGACTCCAGCAGCGATCCTGCAGGGTCGCGAGCTCATGCTACCTGGCGAATTTGCTGCACATCAGATAGAGGGTGTGGGCAAACCAGAAGACAGCTCAGGGAGGCAAAGTTAACAGCAGCTCGCAGAAACCAAGACTGCTACATCGAGGAATGGATGCCTGCTACCACACAAGCACCACGGTGGTTGGCACGTGGTCAACTGGTCTACGTAAGGGAACATAGAATTTCGGCTTCGGGTTCGCCCAGAAATGGTGCGGACCACATTCAGTGGTNACAAGAGGTAACTCTTTTAATAAATGGGTAGGCAATCTGTAACAGTGTTTACCCCAAAGCCACAGCCGTTGGGTGACTTGGCAATTGGTCGTTGCGTCGTCGCAGCTCGCGCAGCTAAATACGATGCAACGCACTACCGGGTGAAGTCAACTGGCTTGTAGGCTGAAGCTGAAGTGATAAGATCCCCAAAATGGCATCCAGTAGAGTGCAGCATTTTTTACAAACACATTAAACACAGTCACTGCATTCACATCTACAGTCAGGGGTGTGTTTTATTTTATTAACAGCAATCAAGCATGGCATTCCACACCTCTTTGTCCAGGTGGACTCGTCCATCCCTTTAGGAGACAGTCACCTGGCAACACTGTAGCCAGTGAAATTCAAACGCGTCATCNCCAGGTGGACTCGTCCATCCCTTTAGGAGACAGTCACCTGGCAACACTGTAGCCAGTGAAATTCAAACGCGTCATCAGTAGTGAAATGCAGACACTTATGAGAGAGTCTAATAACTTATTTAATGTGTATTTATATGAGAGTTATTATGTTTTCTAAAAGGGAGATTGCCTATAAAGGCCTCCATCATTGTAACATATAATTTAGTGTGGTGACATTCCTCGTCAACTTTACAACTTCAACAATAACATACGGGGCTGTTATCAATGTGTTTCATATAATTTATACAATTTTTCACCATTACAATTATATCACAGAGTGCTGATGTTATGTTTCATTATTTGCCGTTTGACTTCGGTTCTCGTGACGAAAGCCGATGTGACTCGAGCAGTTCGTCTCAGCACTCGGACCAGACCGGCGGCATTGGTCGCCTGCTCCGCGAGCCCCTTCGATACCATAATTTAGCCTGTAATCACTTCACTGCGATAGTAATATTTATTAGTAAACCGAAACATTTTTATCATTTTACTGTACCGAAGGGAGAGCTGCCCGCCCTCTCACCAGAGAGCTGAATGCAATCGNACCGAAACATTTTTATCATTTTACTGTACCGAAGGGAGAGCTGCCCGCCCTCTCACCAGAGAGCTGAATGCAATCGCATATCAACATATTACCACATTTATTTCACGTTAAGGTCGCCGGCAGGCCGTAAGTGCTGGGTCCATTTTCATATATTATTCACCTGTAGTCATAACAGTGAATAAACCAAACTGCTTTGCTGTGTTAACTGTTTCAAATCATTATAGGGTACTACACCCTTTGTAGCATCTCCCACAATTTGATAGTATATTTCAGGTGTACAAGATGGCCTACAGACTCATCAAGTATAAATAGTGCAATAGTAAGTATGTGACGACATCACCAACAAACTGGTGGAAATGTCCAGGGTCCCCTGGGTCGTCGACCGAACAACCCCCATCACTAACTCTCCACTCGGTTATGGTTCTGGGCAATTTAATACTCAACCAGACCTCAGTAACCTCGACAACGTCAAAGAATATAATGAAATTTTGTTGTGTTTTAACGTGTTATTTTCGTGTTGTGCACGAGTTTCAGATACTTATAAAAATGTACTTTTGGTTTTTTTTTTAACTGGCGTCATTAAAAAGTTTGTAATAAATGTTTATGTGGAGACTTGAAAATTTATGAAATGCAATTCATTAGAGGCAAATGAAATTATTTTTTATTTCAATAAATTGAAATCGAGTAATTGAATTGAATAAATACTTGATAGAGTGAAATGGCCCTTACATTGAGTTACAAGTGCCAGTCTTTCAAGGCCTGCCATGAAAGGAAACAAGAAAAAGGCAGAAAAAATGTGTGCATTGAACAGGAGGCTATTGTTTACTAGCATTGTTTTCTTCACCGACAAAAGAGTTGTGGTGGAAGGATAGATTGTGGTTGCGCTACTTTACTATAACTAAAAAGTTACTCTCGTACCTTTAAATTTACATTAAGTACATTTTATTACAGGTTGCCATTTTATCAACAATTGGATTTTTCAGAGGTTGTAATTACAAATTTTGTGACCGCTAACATAACAGTTACCCAATAGTTTTATTAGCAGTTTCAAAAAAAACTTTATCAGTTAGTTACTGTTTTAAAAACGGAATATGTTAAGAGGATTTTCGTGTAACATCATGCGAACAGCGAGTTCATTAGGGTCAGAAACAATGTTTCAGCAAATCAGAACCAAAATCATAATGGCTGGGGTTTTTGGCTATTTTCCCCAGGTCCCTGGTACTTACCGGTTTCTTTCTCTTTTTCAGCTTATTGGTTCACAAACTATCCGCTTCTGTGCAAGAACGTCTGCGTTGGTACACATGTATTGTAAATTTGTTCATATGTTGTCGCACCTTTGTAACCTGTCATATCAAATAAACAAACTATAAAATCAAATCAATCATAATGGCTGGAACGAGAATGTAACCCGATTTATCCTGAACGCGAGCACAGTGTTTTACAACTGTGCCACCTAGCTCTGAACAGAAACCTGATATTCCTTTTATTGGTACCTTTGTGGACATGGAGAGGTAATATTTGAATAACTACACTTCACTGCCCTGTCTAAACAATTATTTGCTTACTATGAATTTTGCTTATAAGCAAAATGTAAGGTTACAAATAAGATAGTGGCATCATAAAAGAATTGACCAATATAAAATTCACTTACATATATTTGACGTGGTCGAGGCGAGGTTCACGTCACTTAATATCGCCAATGGAACGCACGCAGATATGTACACGCACACATAAATGGAATTTGTCAACTCCGCACTCATACGTGTTCTGAATTCGAGAAACCAATAGGAATCAAGTATTTATCCAATGATATTACTTTTCGTGACCATTGTGGTTTACAAAAAACAAGGCTATAGAAAATTAAAGCTATTAGGCTATAAATAATTCCACACATATACCTATGTCAAATAAATTTGTTTTAGAAAATTAGACAATACTTACAACTTAAATTACTGCCATTTCTGACAGCTGCATAGAAAGGTGTTTCGACTTTGACCCCAACACTCCACTTTTGTGCAGTCACATACTATACATATGTCACATGAAAACTAAGAAAGGCAACCATAACTATGTTGTATTCGTTTTTAGTTGCCATGTGAAAATAATAACACACCTACGTATGTTTATTTTAAAAAAGACATAAACAACAGAATGTGAGTACAATTTTCAAATGTAAATTTGGTGTGATTGACCTATATTTGTTTTTACAAACACTCGCGCATTGCTAGGCAGTATTTATTTGAAATATTACAATGAGGTGTGAATGTTATACAGTTTATGTTGGCTGCCAAGTAGATTTTTCTATTTCGTGAGTTGGAAATGGCCATGTTTCCATGTATTTAAGAATAGCTCAAATTAATTCCTATTCAATTAGGATTATTCCATTTCTGTTTTCCAACGAATTCACACATTGCAGAACATGCCTAATCTATATGATATCTCAAAAAACTACATTTATTAAATTGTAGGGTTGGGTGAATGCAACTTTTTTCTCGGGAAACTGGTGCTGCACTATTAGGAAACCGTCCTACCAGGATGAGTCATGGCATATGTTGCTTTCTTACAGGTCCACTGCCCCATGCTATCCTCGCACTTAACTTAATCATATTTGCACATTATTTTTTGGCATTTCTGGGTTACTTTCCATTGCGTAGGCTATATCGCTGAATTCCTCTTTGCACGTAATTTTAGACGCTGTTGAAATAAGTGCAGGATTCCAGGGGGAAAATCATGTGTGTTTTAATTATTTCTGCCAATACACGTTTTATAAAGAGTCAATTCGCTACAAATTACTTGCCCACGTACGTAATTTTATTTAGTGAAAACCACATTTTGTGATCTACTAACATTCTGGAAAGTTTTGGGGGTGCCCACATTAAGCAAACCATCCTGAATGTTCATGTTTATTTACTTTTTGCCGATCATTACATTGACAAAGTTAAGACTGAAATTCCTTTTCTTACATGTACGTTAAATACTTTCATAAATACGTAATAATCAGAGAACCTATGTCTAATTTAAACTCAACAAAAAACTTGAGTCTGAAATGTTTCTGGTGCAGCGAGTTACAAATTTTATCATATAATATGTTTATAACGTATATAGTGCCAACAGATTTTCTCATAAATTTTCATTTTATCGCATACTTGCTTTTCTACAGTATGTGAAACTTTGAAAGAAAATTGTTTTGGTTCTTCTGCGAGAGTTGATTTCGACAGTCCTAAATATAATGTTTTGTTAAGCGCACACCGCACATAATTTCTTAGTTAGTTTTCTTCCTTCCGAAACACCTTTACGATGTTTCAACATTTTGTAAATACGCACCTCCCGCTCTATCGATACATTTGACAACCTTGTGACCCTCAAGAAACAGACCGTAGGACATTTACCCAGTAAGGTTGTAGTGAGTGTGGTGAAAGGAGGGTAACGCTGCCTGTCTCCCCACTTTTCTACTCCAATGCCTCTTCTGGAGAATTCATGAAATAAATGTACACGATTTACAGGATTTTCTGCAATGCCTTTTATGATCGCTAGCTTACAAATCCAACATCAAATATGTTCGGGCCTTTCCCGCCTTAACCCAGTTAACTTCACTCTCATCTTTCATTCACCCTTCCTTTTCATTTTCCTCTTTCTCGTTTACCCTCCATTTGACATTCTAGCATCTTGTTCTGTAACTTCCCTTTCTCCATTCTCAATCACATGGCCATACCACCTCAATCCTGATATCTCTCTTAATACTTTTCTCATATTTTCGTCCCTCATCTTGTCTTTATCATGCCCAATCTACTCCTGAAAATCTTCACCTCATCTGTATCCTGCTTATATTTCTCTTCTTAGTTGCCAAAATGTATGCTGTATACTTGCAGAAAACAAGTTACTGATATAACTAATGAGCCTACTTTCCTCTACATTGGTGTAAATTGTTTTTAATTAAGTTCTTAATAGCTTAGTTAGTAGGTAGACCTTGATGTCTCGTTGACAGCAATATCAATAACCAGAAACTTAAGCAACAGTACCGTGACAATTACATTTACACAAGTGCCTTACTCGGGACTCGAACCCAGAAAACTTCTTTCAATAATTGGGGTCTTGGCTACCACATGTTAAAGTTAATGTACAGAATCGTGTTTCTGCCTGTGATCGCATACGCCTGTGGTGTGTGATTCCCGGAGGTGAGCAAAGTGCATGTCAAGCACAAAGTGATCCGTGCACAAAGAGTGGCTCTATTGATAATAACAAAGGCTTACAGAACCACATCAAACAATGCCCTGCAAGTACTTGCAGGAGAACTCCCGCTTGACCTACTTATAACTGAAAGAGGTATAATAATGAGTAAATGGGCGGTCCCTATTCCCCCAGAAGACAAGGTACTACAGGGAAGAACTCTGGAAAAGTGGCAGGAACAGTGGGAGGCATCGGGAAAGGTTAGAATAACCCACGACATATTTCCCGATATCTGGTTGAGGCTGTGCATGTGGTGGCTTAGTATAGGCCACTATAGTGCGCAGTTCCTGACTGGGCATAGGAACTTCAAAACCAAGTTGTTCTAAATGGGACTAGTTCAAGAACCAGACTGTGTGGTGTGCGGGGTGCCATACATCTCCTCCACCTTCTGTATGACTGTCTGAATATCGAAGATCTTCGGGTCTCTTTTGAGGGCAGCCATGGACAGCTCAACCTCCTGNCCTTCTGTATGACTGTCTGAATATCGAAGATCTTCGGGTCTCTTTTGAGGGCAGCCATGGACAGCTCAACCTCCTGGACATGATCACTGACAATATTCTGGCACCCCTGGTGTTGGAATTCTTGACCAAGGCAGGTAAAAGGAATGAGAACTTTGACGTGTGGTGGCTAAGCCAAANCAGCCATGGACAGCTCAACCTCCTGGACATGATCACTGACAATATTCTGGCACCCCTGGTGTTGGAATTCTTGACCAAGGCAGGTAAAAGGAATGAGAACTTTGACGTGTGGTGGCTAAGCCAAAGTCTGAGTCAAAGCATAGGGAGCGACAGGGGTAATCTTGAAGAAGAAAATGGCTGAACACATCTGCCCAGTTGTGGTGCTAGAAGAACAACCAGAAGATCACCTCCCTTCACCGCCAACACCAGAAATCATTGCGAAGCAGGCGGAAGCTTCAAGAATGACTGGCTCTATCCTGCACCCGATAGAGCCAGACGAAGAGGAAAGGAGGAAGGAGTGCATGGACAGGCTCACCGTCGCCCAAGTGGGTCTGCCCACAAACAAGGAGACACTCTTGAGCTTGCTCAAGGAGTGGTTCTGGAGTAGGGAGGAAATTTCGACCCATCCACATGTACGGGAGGCGTACTTTTGATCACAGTAAGCCCTTCACCGGGAACTCTGTGGTCAGGCAGTAGTCCTTCAACTCGGACGGCTCCTTGACCAAATACCGGACGTAACAAAACCCAGTTAAGACACCCTTTCGTGGATTAAAGGTTCTGTTTCAGGAAAACCGATGATGACTCCCCAGCGAATGGCCCCGGAATGCGAGAATGGATGATGGCGGGAGCAAAGCTCCCATGGAATGGACAGATCAACATGATCTTATGAATGTGTAGTGAATGTGTGTGTGACATAACGACAGTCTGCAGTGTGGGGTTTCAAACAATGTCTCTTGTACCCGGCGGACGAGGAGGCGGGGGACAATTCTGGTTACCGACTGTCCCCCAAATCTAAGCTCAGACACTGCACTGACGCACTGGGCCGCGAATGTGATAAGGGATGCAGTCATGCTTAATTTCCGTGAAAGAAGGACAAGCATGAGCGCGATAGGTATATGTGTTTTTATGTGTGTAGTTTTGTGTTTTAAATTAATTTCGGCCAGCATGAGGGATTTCAAAGTTCCCGGCGGTGCCCTGCGAAAGAAAAGAGCCGATTTAGATCAAGTTTGCAGGAGATAAAGTAAAAATAGAAAGAAGCACTCCAGGTATGACCTTTTAATAGGTATCGTCCACCTGGAGGGGAGTTTTGGTGAGGCCAGCGCTGGTTTCACCGGGAACTTTAGACTGAGGTACAACTTTTTGATGGCAAATATGTGTATAGAGATTGGAATTTAAGGCAAGCCTCCCAGACAGCAAGTGCCTCTTTCCACAGACATTGGGGCTTCCCAGAGACTCTCTGTTAATTGGGAACAGTGAAGAGCCCCTGCACCCAATACCCGTGGTGACTGCTGGTACCCCAGCCTTCAGCAATGAGATAAAAATGCTGGAATTATCTGATGACTGAATGACGAGGGGGAAAATGTGTGCTTGAACCTGGAAGATTGTTGCATATGGGCGATGAAAGGGGATACAGAGAAAGATTGTACTGGCCAATTCACACATGACTGAAAGGCAGAACCCTATGTTTCCAAAGAAGACGTGATAGCATACCAATGATGCACAGCACTACATCTGAAGAATTAAAGCAATAACTGTGGCTAGTGTAATGAGCAGTACACTGCAGGCCACTGAGCAGTCATAAAACACAATGAAGATAAGAGTGATGCACTTCAGGGGGCCAATTAAATATGACAACTTACATTTGCACCGATGCAGCTAAGAGCAATGGAAAACTGCTCTGAACATGTGCGAGTAAATTCAATTTAAAATTAATATACCAGATGCAAGCAGTTGCAATCCTTACCTGTCTAGCAACTTTATTTACCCCTTCGCCTTTTTCAGAAACCAATAAGTTATTTCATAATATGGTCGCTTGGGTATCATCGGCAGCCCTCGGAAGCAGTCGGGTTTTCTTCGACTAATAGCTATTCTATTTTATACGCGACAGCCTAGTAAGAGGGACGTCACATAAAGAGTGGGATGTTTTTATTTCTGTGCCAGGTAAGTACACACTTAGAGGGATGACTCTACTGTGGAGCCACCTGTACTATGACCCATCGGCCTCGCACAGGTGCCTTACATAAAGTAGGATGCATCGAGCTCCTACTTGGTACAAAATCTGTGAGGGCAAGATGATGCCTCTGGGCATTGGACACACATGATTGGGCTAGCTTACCACTGGTGTTGCTTCCTTTAGTCGGACGCTCACCCTGGCTTGATGACTTCGGCTCTGGCAGGAGCGGGCGGCTGGACAGGCTGTCGCCTGCAGTTGACCAGGGTACTGGCTTACTGGCTGGCACATGGTTGGCTGGTGCCGGAGGATCACTGTTACCCTTCGGTTTGAACGTGACCACTCCCAAGGGGAGAGTGTACCCTCGGAGGAATAGTATGATGGCAGGGTGGACAGTTCTGGGAACCCTAATTGGGAGGCCAAAGAGGTTGGCCGGGAGGGAAGCAAAGTGAGGCTCCACTAATTTTCGGGTGGCTTGTGCTCTCTCCCTTGGGGACTTGCAGCTGAGGGCTGGTGTAGATTGATTACTTAGGGGGTACTACTGTTAAAACACGACAGAGCCGTGGTCTTATTTGTTAACGGGGCGCTCTTAGCCGCGAGGCCATACCGCACCCCGGCCTCCCAGTAGGCGGGGAAGAGGGATCACGCCCTCTCATCGCAGACATGACCAGCGCTTTCTGAATTGACCAAACCCGTTTGCCCCGACCTGTACACAGGCCGCACCAGGCAGAGCCCCGATCTGATATTGCAGATCGCACAGAGCATGTCCTACCACAAGGCCTGAGATTCTAGCACTCAGATTACCAAGCGTGTGGTATAGCCGGAGCACTACCCACGCCCCTGACGTGATCTCGGGCACGCCCCCGGAACAATCCTGTTCAACGTCCGGCTCTTTTAGCAAGAGGGGGAATCTCTCCGAGCCTTCTCCAGCATGCGGAGTCAACCACTGCCAGCACGAGTCCAACCTCGTCTGATCCAAATTCCAGGGAGTACCCCTGGATGGGCCAAGCGGATCATCCCGTGCTCCCTCTTAATTTCCATGGCACGTATGGGTTTTCCTGTGTCCGACTGCGTCGCCTAACCTCCATGCGGGAGTGTGCGGAGTCCCTCAGAACAGGTGGGTACCGCCATGACCGTCCGGTTTTACTCCCTTTGCTGTCTTCACCAGGAGCCGAGCTCACACGAAGCCGCACACCAGGCCGACTCGCAACATCAGACACGCGTCCTTTACCATCCTAGAATTTCTTCACAGGGAAATTCCTGTTTTGGGCCCCAGTGGCCTGAGTGCCAAGAGGTACAACACCCCACCAAGTGGTCGGGCCTTGGTACTATCTATCGGCCCAAGCCATCACGGCAGATACCCCTGAACAGCCGCTATAAAACTGTTTCCCATAAGGCACGGGCGGCAGAGCCCAGTCTGTTTAATCAGGGGTGGCATGAGAAGCCCTGGGTTGCCATGGATGTTGAGAGGCTATAAGAGACGCATCACCCATCCTTTCCGGAAACCGGTAAGTAAGTTCGTCTCGGCTACCATAGCCTAGTACTGCCACGCCACCTCAAATGACCAACCTACACTCCCCCCACCGGGGTGACCGTACGATCCTCCCCCCTTAGGGGGTAGCGAGATGCAACGATAGCAGTTGTCCTCTGGGCAATCCTTCTTCTCCTCGTCGATGAGCAAACGCCATGTACAGGAAAGGTTCTGCTGTTCATCCTGTAGATTGCGGCAGGCAAAAAACCCCTAGCTAAAGTGCACTCCAGAAGTAACTGGGTCAAGTCTCGCCAGGCCTGGCACCCCATCTGGCAAGTTTATACACTCTGGAGGGAATGGTTTAGCTGACTTAGTTGGCCAAGATTCTTCGTCATGTTCCTTTCTAGTGGTTGGGGCTCTACCATATGTGTGCACCAGGTACCTTTATATACCGGATCCACAGTATGGGTGGCCGTCGACTTTATTGTGTGTGTGACATACTTTCAGTCCTGGTTAGGGGCTGTCCACAGTGCTACTATACATAGGATACTTGCCAATTCGTGGTTCCCTACCACTCCATTTAAGGGTGACGATTACCACGATCGGAAAAAGGCACACATTCACTACAGAGCCAAGAAAGACAGAAGTTAGCTAGACTATGTGTTTTATTCAACATTGTGGCCCGTACTACCTCTACACACACTAGGTGATCAACAGACATTGTACAGATGAAGGGGTCTGTCGGCTCGAGGAGCCTTGCTTCAAGAGTGGATGAGAGCTGACAATTGCTGTGAAAACAACTAAACCTTAATTGAGTCTTTTAGTCCTGAAAAGACCCATGGCACCACGTGTGGTGTACGTATCAGGTGTGGTGACTCTTGATGGCAAGTGTCAGGGGGTAGTGACTATTCATTTGCTGCACTGGTAGAGAAGGCGTCGTCGGCTGAAGAACTGGTAGAAGACTCGGTAGGTCTGGGAGAGTCCTTAGGAGGACTGTGGCTGTGTAGTAGAGAGCCTGAGCACGACTTGTGCTGAGGCGAGGTATTTAACAACTGGCATTTCTGCCAGGCGCACTGCGTTGTATTTCCCATGACTGGAGGGTTACTGCATGCCTCATTCGCTTCGGTTATCTTCGTCCACTACTCCTTCGGGTTTGGGCCAGGTGGCGGAGCTGCTGCCATCTCTTGGCGGGATGGCAGCAGGTGCAAACTCTTGCATGCCCCCGGCTACTTCTTAGCAGGTTTACAAGTAGCGGGGGCGATGACATGAATTCCTTTCATTATATGGGTGCTGGCCATGAAGGTAGCGAGTCGGAGTTTTGACTCCTTCGAGGGCATGTTACGCACACATGATGATGTGGAGTTGACAATAATAATGTGTAGGAAGTGTCACGTGTCCATTCACCCGCCTCCATTGCGACAGAGAATCATCTTGGCGACACTGGGCAAAGGGGTGTAGTCAGATGGACCTCTTAATGTAGTTGGTTGGCATTTTGCGCGGCCGCTCTTCTGTGCCTCTGGGCTAGGCTGGGCAGTGGCACAGCGCCCATCTTGCCGGCTTGTGCGTTGCATCAGTCTATTTCTTGAGGGTTCTGGGCTGGAACCTTGGTATCGCTACACCTCCTTTTGTGTGTGTGTCGCGCAGTGGGGAGTCGGGTGAATTAACCTTCCCTTCAAGATCGAAAAAGAAAATGTGTCGCTCACAGTTAACAGCTGAGGGCTGTGGCTATTTATATAGGACAATTTACAGTTTGTTTCCTGCAATATAATACGCAATTTTACATGCAACATGTATTGTTTAGCACTCAGGAAATTAAAGGAAGCTAGCCCAAACTCAACTCACATGGGCGTATTTTAACTGTCTCTTGCCACAGTGGTGAGGGTGAAGTTTTAAGCATTCTGCTCTCTAGTCTCTCCTATGTGTCGCACGGCAAGGACACGTTACGAGTGGCACTGGGTTCTAACCTGAGCGGAGTACTTTCCCATTTTTACTAACTACACAAACCTGTTCACAAGAAGAGTTACACTTCAAAAAATATGTAAAAATATTCAAAGTACTTATAATTACATATGAATCACCTATATTAACTATAAAAAACATGGCACCTCAAAACAACATAATACTGAAATAAAATATATTCTCAATTTATAATATACACAAATTTCTGTTGGGTGATATTTACTGTCTTTCTCCAACCTGTTCGGCATCCACCAGGTATTTTTTGCGCATATTGTAGTTGACCTACGTTCAGTTCGTTTCCTGAGCATGCTGCTGGAGCCTGTCTTTGTGGTTGGCATGTTCACTTGGGACCGGGCTTGGTCAGTATTACTTTACGAACGATCATACTGTTTTGGTCGGTACATTACTTTACAAACGCATTGAGTTTCTTTAACACTGTTTCACTATAACATCCTTTCATCTCGGTGACCCGATATTAATTTAGCACTGATTAACTTTGAGTCCTGTCTTTTCTTACATTAATCGTACACATTTTCCCCCATATTGGTTAGCAGTCACTTATTTTGTCAATCCGCAGATGCAGAGCTGCGTGTTTAGGGTAAGGCCAAATGAATTTATGGGTAGGCCTCCACGTGGTTTTCCTGTACCTGCCACCTTGTTTTTGAAAGTTGGTGAGGCAAATGCGTGGGTAGTTCTCGTCTCTGGGATTCGTCACTTCTGCCTGGCATGTCGCAGTGGTCCTGGTCAAGCAGAAATAGGGGTTTAATACCTGCCTGTATCTCGCCTGCAGGACCGGGATCCTCCATATCTGCTTCCCTGCCTGCTGGTCTCATCTGCTTTGACTTCTGTGCCAGGCAGAGGCAAGGGCTTGACATTGCCCTGGGCCTTGCCTGCGAGGTCAAGCACCTATGTCCTGTTTAGATGAGACAGTTCAGCACCGCCATCCAGCACTGCATCATTGCTGCACTCATCTGCTTCTTCAGCGGCAGGCGGAGGCAAGGGCTGGATATCGCCCTGAGTCTCGCCTGCGGGGTCGGGCAACTCTGCCCCATCTAGATGAGACAGTTCGGCCCACCATCCGGCACTGGGTCACTGCTGTGCTTATCTGCTTCTTCGGTGTAGCACGAGGGTATCGGCGGCAGCTGGGGCTCGCGGTCCAGGGGTGATTGCGACGAGAGATGAGATCAGCTGGCTTGGGAACTCCCCCATGGTTATCTGTGTAACTGGTATCTTGAAGGTGTGGAGGGTAGATTCCGGATAGACATTGCTTCCCTAGGTGGCCTGTAGGTTTCTGCGGTGGTGGCTTCCGTAGGTGTCTGCCCTCCATCGGTGACTGGCGGCAACGAACCTTCATCTACTTACTGTGGGTGATTGTCGTAAGCTGTGGGCATACCTTTTGTAGCTGGTTCTTTCCCTTGTGGGTGGCTAGGTCCGGGTAGGGATCCAGTTTTGTCTGGCTCATCCTCCCAAGGTTCATCTGGAGTCTGGTCCACTGTTGTTGGATCTGGGAGGCAGGGCCTCATATGACCTCTGGTAGTTTTTCTTACTCTATCGTGGAAGTCTTCCGCCCAGTAGACATTTTCCTGCCTCATAACGACAATATACAGGCCCTCCTATTTTTGTGCCAAGCTGGCACTGAACTGAACCTTTGCTCGTCTCAGTGGGTGGGTCTTGAGTAGCACATTTTCTCCTTTATCGAATTTCCTTATCCCCATTTTAGGTTCTTGGGTACTTGTTTTGATATATATTTCTTAAGCTTCTCTGACTTGTTCGGTACGATTTCGTGCTTCCATTTGCAGTGTCTTGGGCTCGGTCATAGTGGCAGGTTCTGTCTCCCATTGCCAATCCCCAGGTCTGGGTAGAGGTCAGCCAAACAGGAACTCTCTGGGTGAGGTGTCAATTGCCTCGTTATTTCGCCACCTCAAGGTGCCCAATGCCTATGGTCTTTCCCACACTGAGTTGGAGGCTCTTATTCAACTCCTGGTTCCTCTGTTCTGTGGGGTTAGCCTGTGGGTGATATGGCAGGGTCATCCATGTCTCCACCCCCATTTATTGCGCACCTTTTTCCAAGTCATGCTGGTACATTGGGTCTCATTATGTCAGGATCACTTGGTGGTATCCCCAGCAGGGAAAGATCTCTGTCTCGAACTTCCAAAGGATTCCTTGGGTCTCTTGGCTGGGTAGGGGAAAAAACTTCCACCCATGTAGGGAACTGGTCCATGATGGCCAAGCTATCTGTTCCCTCGGGTGCTTCAGGGGTATGGACCCATCAAGTCCACGACTAAGTGAGTCCACTGCATTTGTGAGCGATGTGGTATGCCACGGGGTTTGTGTACGAGGTATGCCTTGTGGCTACAGTATACCTCTCATTTATTGACATACTGCTGAATGTCTCTGCTCATCCCCTCACAAATATAGTGCTGACCTATGTCTCAGTGTCCCGCTTGTCGGTGAATGCGGTGGTGCTTGTATATCCCTGGGCGTAAGGCCGTGGAGACCCACTGGTAGGATATGTCTGCGAGCAGGCATTTTACCTTCGGGTGTTGCTGTTTATGGTAGCTCAGGGTATACTTACTTATCTGCAGCTGCTGCAGTCAGATCACCTCCTCGGGGCTACCTGGTGAGGTAGGAGGGGTGGTCATCTTTTCCCAACCCTCCTCCTCCTTCATTTCTTCTTGTTTGTCGGGCTGATGGGAGAGGGCGTCTGGCAGGTTATTCATCCTTTCAGGACAGTGTTGGACTTCGAATTCGGTTGAGAACATTGACCAAAGACTGAGCTTCACCTTGGTGTTCTGGAATTTGTGTAGCCACTTGAGGGTTTTGCTATCTGTTCGGAGGATGAAAAGGTGTCCCTCAAGATGATAATGGTATTTGTGCATAGCTCAGGTGGTGGTGAGACACTCTTGCCTGTTAATATGGTAGTATTGTTCAGTGGCATTAAGCCTTGTACCAGCATAGGCATTCACCTGAGGTCTCTTGCCATAGCCGTCTTCTTGGTATAGCACTCCGCTTAGTCCAGTTTGACATGCATCAGTCTATAGAATCAGCGGCCTCCCTTCTTGTGGGTGGTGGAGCACTGGTATCGACTGAAAATTGTCTTTGAGTTCCTGGAACGCAGTTTGTTGGTCGGTTCCCCACTTCCAGCAGGCTTCTTTCTCAAGAAGTTGGTTCAGGGGTCCCATCAGATGGGCGATGTTAGATACGAAGTCGCGTAACCAGTTGCACAACCCGAGGAATCTTCGCAGCTGTTTCTTGGTTTGTGGCTGTTCTGCATCGATCCTCGTCACGGGTAATTCCCTCATGGGGAGACGACGTGCTCGAGGTAGTCGATATTGGTTTTTCCAAACAGATTCTCTCTCTCTTTTTCTCTATCCCCTTTCTCTCTCTCTCTCTCTCTCTCTCTCTCTCTCTCTCTCTCTCTCTCTCTCTCTGAAGAGCCAAAAACAAATTGGTATAGGAGTGGGTATGCAAATAACAGATGTATGGAACCAATCAGAGTATCGGCAGCTAGATCGGNAGGTAGTCGATATTGGTTTTTCCAAACAGATTCTCTCTCTCTTTTTCTCTATCCCCTTTCTCTCTCTCTCTCTCTCTGAAGAGCCAAAAACAAATTGGTATAGGAGTGGGTATGCAAATAACAGATGTATGGAACCAATCAGAGTATCGGCAGCTAGATCGGTTACTGCTGCTACAATGGCAGGTTATTAAGATTTAAGTGAGTATGAACAAGGTGTTATAGTCGGCGCACGAGAGAGAGGACATAGCATCTCCAAGATAGCAATAACATTTGGATGTTCGCGTACGACCATTTCATAAGTGTACTGTGGATATCGGGAATCCGGTAAAACACCACATATTCGACATCGCTGTGGCCGGAAAAAGGTCGTGAAAGAACGGGACAAACGACGACTGACGAGAATCATTAAACATGACAGACGTGCAACCCTTTCTCAAATTGGCGCAGATAGGATTTGTGGACTGCCCTGCAGGATTCATGGTGTGAATTGCCTCCTGCATACCTTCAGACATTAGTCGAGTCCATGCCACGTCGTCTTGTGGCACTTCTGTATTCTTCGGGGTGGGGGGCTACACGATATTAGGCAGGTGTACCAGTTTTTTTTTTTTGCTCTTCAGTACATATATAAAATACCTTGGAAAAACAAAATTTTTCAAGTACTGTTTTTTGTTGCATGCGACTTTATTCTGTCGTGGTTAATCCGGAAATATTTTTGAATGTTTTCTTACAAAATAGCTTAATGGACATCGAACCAGCAGTATCAGAATTATTGCAATACCTTCCATGCACAAACTTATATATATTGTATTTTCTTTTCGATAATTGTCAACCCAACTTGTGACGATTCCTGATAATTTTAATATATATATATAGAGAGAGAGATAGACATATAGAGATATAGAGAGAGAGATATAGAGATAGAGACATATATATAGAGAGAGATGTATAGATATAGAGAACTATAGAGATATATATAAAGAGAGATATATAGATAGAGAGCTATAGATATATATAGATATATAGATAGATATATAGAGATATAGATAGATATAGAGATATATAGCTATATAAATAGATATATATATATATATAGATAGATAGATATCGNATATAGATATATAGATAGATATATAGAGATATAGATAGATATAGAGATATATAGCTATATAAATAGATATATATATAGATAGATAGATAGATATCGATAGATAGATATAAAGATAGATATAAAGTTAAGTCACTTCGTTAAGTTGTTAAATATGAACTCTCTGACATTCTCCCGAAAAAATATAGTATCGAAGAAAGGACCAAGAATGTCATTTTAATATTTAGGGTGATGTCATATCTCGCAAACCATTCAACCATTTTAAACCAAATTTTGTATGCTGGCAGAGCACTGTGTAAGCAGAAACAGAGCTCATTTCTGAACAATGTTAAAAATGAATGTTTTTAGATTGTTTTTGTAATTCTCTCAAAACTGTAAGGATTTTTAAATATTTAAATATTGTAATGAGGGACGATATACCGTTTCTATAAGCTGTTTATGGATGTCCTGGAAACTTCTGGTTTACAACCATTTGATAGCAATCGAAAGAAAAAAAACCCCCATATCAAGTAGTTGAATAATTCCATGGAAAATCAACAATTTGTATAGTTACCTATTAACATAACTGGTCATGCAGTATTGCAGTTATTTGCTAGCAATCGCATGCAGCAGTAATATTACTGCCTAAGTAAAATTGTACTGCAGGCAATGCGCATAAACCTGAAATAATTTGTGCATTGAAAATATATGTTAGTTTTACAAGAATTTATTTTTATGTTCACATAAAAAAAACATAACTATTTTTGTAAAAAATGTAATGTCCATGTTATATAATTAATTACTGTAAGTTATACCTATCCAGTATATACGGCTTGTTAGTTATCTCTCAGGTAAAATGTGAGCACTGTATATAATATAATATCAACACTTATTTAAGAATTCATTGAATGATTATTGATTAAGACAGAAAAATCATTAGTTATACTGTAGTTGACAAATTATAAATTTCGTAACTACTAATGTCAAATAAAACCTTTATAGGTTGCTGTTGTTTCATTCTTCACACTTTGAGAGCTGTGCATTATCTGTGAATAAATTTTACCTAATAAAATCACTAAAAATGCGAATTTAAAAAAAATAATACTGTATTAGTACTACTGTAAATAATACATTAAAAAATATTTCACCTCAACTCGTTTAAATAAAGAATATTACTCCTCAAAATACTGTAAATAATTTATTGTAATCTGACACCAAATGCAAGCCAACCTAAAACTTTCTAACCCTCTGAAAATTAAAATAACATGACACCGAATGCAAGTCAAATTTTGAATGTCCCGCGTGCACTTGATCAGCTGAGAGTGGGAGTAAAGATTATCGATTGGGCAGTATGTTCACAGTGGGCTGAAGGAGAAGTGGAAGCGCCGGGAAGATTACACTTCCACACCGCTACATGTTGCAGACACATTGCACGCATGGCAAATGTCTGTATTTTAAAGTAACTAATTATGTTATGATGTAAAATAACCGCAATTTAGAGACAGAAACGAATAAATAAAGCGATTGGAATTTATTTCTTCACTGCCTTTAATAATTAGTCATTCAAAACCAAGTCCTCTGATTTTCCCTGTTGCTAGTTACACTGCACTAAGGCTTGGTGCTTACCTATTATTAGATGACTAAAGGTGTCGATCAGGCCCATACATTTTATAACTTTATTCAAAAGAGACGATTCTATTGAAATACTTTAATATAAATCCTCCGATTTTCCCGCAGGAAGTTACTGAGAATGAACTTTACGCGTGGTAATATAAGTCACTCGATGCTCAAACAATTTTTGCCAACAAGGGTATGTCAAGTATATGCTTCTGGGCATATCATTTTATTCGCGAAGATGCTGTCTATTGCATTGCATAACATTTTCAGGCAAAACAATTTGCTTTGAAATACATGTGATGATAGGTGCAACTATTTTGAGCAACGGATAATCTTGATATATTTTCTATGTTCACCAGTTATGTGCTCTGCGGCCGGCGTGTGAAGGCAGCGGCTGAGAGAGAGAGAGAGAGAGAGAGAGAGAGAGAGAGAGAGAGAACGTGCTTTTTCTTTTGTTAGACAACAGCTTCCCCTCTTGAAGACTTGTAAGGGAAGTAAAAAAAGGTGCATGACGACAGAAAGAGAGGTGAGAGAGAGAGAGAGAGAGAGGACACTATATAGTCGGTTCATGACTGGAAGAGACTTTCTTGAAGCCCTGCTTAATATCTATTTTCAAGCCCATTTCGTATCCTTCTGCCAAAGGGTAAACAAACATTGCCATGTGGCAGTCACATGGCAATGTTTACATGCAATGTTTACATTCCACTGTGTGTGTGTACATGTGTTCGTACATGCACGTACCCATCATAAAAGTAATGTATATATTATTAATGGATATTCCACAAGCGTAAAGTTTTTAATCTTGAGAATTTCACACAAAAGAATATGTGATGCAAGCGAAAAACATTTCATTATATAAACCCAAAATGTGAGTATTAAAAATTAGATGTTTCGTGTGCGTGCCTGTCTCTCTTTCTCTCTATCTATCTAATTCTCTCTCTCTCTGTCTGTGTGTGTGTGTATAGGTTTGATTTTGACTGGGGGATTGGGTGGGGGAGAAAAACTTTCACTTTGATTACATATTATAGACACAATACTTTGCAATGAAATGTGTCAACATTCAAGGAGTCCATCCAACAACATTAACATGGCAACGCCAATCTCTCATAAGCCCCCGGATGGCCGTACTGTAGAGAATTTGTGCGATTCTTGTTTAACCTAATATTTCATTTATCGGTTTTTTTATACTAATATCAGCTCTTTATTATTTGATTTTTCATAACGTATGACTTTAATTTGTGCTAACCTTCTCGTACAGATTCCTTTTGCTTTTGAAATCTGTATAAGAGATTACTCATAGTGCGTTCTAACGTGTTTAATATTTTTCAAATTTATTTCAGGTTTGCTTAAAATTTTATTTACTGTATTTTACGTTGTATGTTGCGGTAGTTTTTGTGTGCAGTCATGAGTTCTAGCAAGGTGAATAAAAGAGAAGTCACCAACGCCAACAGGACATCATTAACCTCACCGAATCGTTGTATTCACTAATTAGGCGAGGGGAAATGAAACCCTGCAACGTCGCGGAAAGAGTGGCAGAAATGTTGAAACTCTCCAAATCTACAGTGCTAAGGTATGTTAAAATATCTGTAGTATTAACCATTGCGTTTGCAAGTTGTGTGTGTTAAGATCAATTACGTTGGCCCACGAAATGTGTTTACAAGAACATAAAGAAAATTTGTTAATAACTTGATAACGTCGTCGAACGTTGTCTACGTGTATTTTTAACGTTTTATTTTGGTAATTATTAAGTTTATAGGGTTTCCTGTAAAAATAAAAATAATTCATTGAAAATCTTATATTTCCACTCTGCTAATGATGCAGAACACGAATATACGAGGGGCATTAACGTCCGACTAATTTCGTAATATGTGCCCACCTAACCTAACAGAACCTAACCCCACGATGAGTGAATCACTATTTTACATTTTTTAACTAACCTAGGATTGTAGGGTTATATAGTAACCAATACCTGCCACCTATTAAACTAACCTAAACTAACACACGGCAGAGCATATCACATTGTCACACATCATTTGTAAACAAACCCTTGTATGTTTTTGGTATCAGTAACTGTAGTTGACCCAGTAACTGAATTATGGTCCTTTTTAAATTATGCAAATTAGGTTGGCTATGTAGCACTGAAAGTGAAAAATATGACACTGATAATTTACAATAACTAAAAGACAATGGCTGTAGAACAGTGGTGTTGGGGAAATGCATTAATACACAATTGTTTTCTTAAAAGATTATGACTGCGATTTCATCGATTACGATGTCCTCTCATGTTTAGTGAAGTGATACAGATATGTTTAATAGTAGGGGAAGTTCCAGTTATATCGACTGTAATCTATTTAGTGACGTATAACAATGGCAATTAATGCCGCAATGTAACTTATAAATACAAAACAAGCTCCTTCTTCAGAATCTTAAAATGCACCATCTCTCCATAACCTATATAAAATTAATTGACTATAACAAACTCACTATAGAGGCAATTTTCCTTACCATTGTCAGTTGTCTTTATAATAAATTTCCACTGTATATATTGGGTTGTTTATGAAGAATCCCTCGCAGGGGTACACAAATTCCAACACAAAGTAGTTTTTATTTTTAATTACACATTGTAATACCACCTTTTGGTTAGGTGATTCATACACTCACATTTGAGTCTATATAACCCTACAATCCTAGGTTAGTGTAAAACCCAACAATCCTAGGTTAGTTTAAAAATGTAAAATAGTGATTCACCCATCGTGGGGATAGGTTCTGTTAGGTTAGGTGGGCACATGTTACGAAATTAGTCGGACGTTAATGCCCGTCGTATATTCGTGTTCTGCATCATTAGTGGAGTGGAAATATACCATTTTCCGTGAAATTATTTTTTTTTTTTTTTACAGAAAAGCCCCCTAAACTTAATAATTACCCAAATAAAACGTTAAAAAGACACGTAGACAACGTTCGACGATGTTATCAAGTTATTAACAAATTTTCTTTATGTTCTTGTAAACACATTTCGTAGGCCAACATAATTGACCTTAGCACACACAACTTGCAAACGCAATGGTTAATACTACATATATTTTAACATACCTTAGAACTGTGGATCTGAAGCGTTTCAACATTTCTGCCGCTCTTTCCGCGACGTTGCAGGGTTTCATTTCCCCTCGCCTAATTAGGGAATACAACGATTCGGTGAGGTTAATGATGTCCTGTTGGCGTTGGTGACTTATCTTTTATTCACCTTGCTAGAACTCATGACTGCACACAAAAACTACCGCAACATATAACGTAAAATACAATAAATAAAATTTTAAGCAAACCTGAAATAAATTTAAAAAATATTAAACACGTGAGAACGCACTACGAGTAATCTCTTGAACAGGTATCAGAAACGAAAGAAATCGGCACAACGAGAAATAATAAAGAGAGGATATTAGTAAAAAAAAAAAAAANGTATCAGAAACGAAAGAAATCGGCACAACGAGAAATAATAAAGAGAGGATATTAGTAAAAAAAAAAAAAAAAACAGAAAATGAATTATTATTGGTTAAACAAGATAATCGTACCAAATTCTCTGGCATGTGTGTCGACCATACCTCGCCAACAACACACGGAACGAAGTTTTGTAAACAAATGGCCGCTCTACTTTCACCTTGAGCGTGATCTTGTGAGTATGCAAGAAACATTGAAATCAAAGTACGTTAGCATCACGTCATTAATAATTGGCATAATAAGATACAAGTCTTTTCGAAACCCATTTGTAAGCGATAAATTAACAATTACGTTAAAACTTTAGAACTATTTCCTCTCTTTGTGCTGGCAACCTAACGGCATAACTGTATCCGCGCTCGCCGCTGTTTGTAATGTTATATGCATGTAGCTAACGGCTAGGATGTTTTTTCAAAGGTTGATTTTCAAAAGTTTCTTCCAGTCGTGAACTGACTTATAGGTAACCATTACCTCTCTTGACAAGCATCTGAGGAGAGGTAGCAAGCCAGAATCGCAACATGTCACAGAGAAGTGATAAATAGTGGCATGTGTGACTACCTCCTGACCAACAAGGGGGCACGGTCGCGTTCCCCAAAGGCCCTGCAGAAGACTCCATAAACACAAAAATCATAAATATGTAAAAATATATTTATGTGTTACACAATTGCAGGAAACACACAAATATCACGAGAATAAAACAAAAAAACTTTTGAAACTAATTCAGAACCAAGGGAAATTATAAAAACCAAAATCTAATCCATAATACCAAAATTTTCAAAAAACATTAAAAAAAAAAAAAATTTTAAATTCCAAAAATGTGAAAAAATAAAATAAAATAAAAACGTAAATATAAAAATAAATGCTTGACAGTATCAAAAAAACCTTAGAGTCGTCCAAATTAACCTTGCAGATACAAAAACTCTTCACAGGTCACATAAAATCTTTTAAAATCAGAAATAAGTATTTATAAGTTGAAAAAAAAATCTTTCGGAATCGCTAGAAAATCTTTGAATATCTTAGGAAATCTTTAAAAAAGAAGCTTAAATTCTTTTAAAATCAGAAACATTTTCGAAAAAATGTCTACAAATCTTTTGAAATAACACCAATCATTAAAGAACACCATGACTTTAAAAAAATCACCAAAAATTACAAAAACTCAAAAATCGGTGTACACATTTTAACCAAGTTGTTGCCCCCTCAGAACGTAATTTGTTGTTATTCATTTTTTTTTGTATATTATAATTCTTCTTAATATTTCAACATGTTGTGTCTGCCACGAATGCAATATTCGTTTCACAAAAACGTATGCATGATTTTTAAAATATGAACATTAAAAATTTTATTTATGTGATTATTCTGTATTACATATCCACATGGAGCCATGGTGGTGTAGTGGTTAGATTACTCGCCTCTCTTAAAAGTGAACTGGGTTCAATTCCTGGTGGGGTCGACCCCATATTTTTGCACGTGGGAATTGTGCCAGATGGTCGGCGGGTTTTCTCATTTCCCCCGCCCTATCAATCCAGCGCTGCTCCATGCTCACCTTGTTACACCCTCATTGGCTCTCAAGACTTCAATGTTAAGAACTGCTCAAATCTCTTCACTCATTCCCTCACTCATTCATGTATCCACACTGCACAAAAGTCGCCATATTAAGTATCCAATGTTACACAATTGTACATCAAAAAAGTAGACAATTTAATATCAAACTATACTCCGGGAGAGACCAATGAGTTTTCCCCTGTGTATCCAACGAGTCCGCAACGACCGCGTTTCAATGAAAAGTATCCCCTGATGTATCCATGTGATGAACAGAATTGGGTCAAAGATTTTGTCTTGGTCTGTATATCCAAACCAAAAGTGGAAAACACGCATTGCACCCAGTTTGTTTTGATCCGCATATCCAGACCAAAAGTGGGAAAATTTTACGTTACCTTATTTGTTCCGACCAAAGTATCCATTAGCCAAACGGAAATTTTGTCGAAAAATGTTCTATGGTGTATCCAAAGGGTATTTGCACCTTTTGGATATGCAATGCAGAACACTTGTTCAAAGTATCACTACGAAAGTCTATCACGATGAAACACCACACAAGTTGTTATTTTTGTTAATGGCACTTTCAGGCCAACCACATTGGTGTAAGTGAATATATAATGCATCACATATTGTGTTAAAGTAGCAGCATATTAAACTTTTTTTTAGTGGTTAAGAAAATGAAGAAATTCGTTTCAATCAACAAAAGCAACACATATTACATTAAAGTGTCAGCATGTTAAACTTTTACTTTCTTGCAGCGGTCAAGAAAAGGTGAAGTTTCCCTCTGGATGAATGCATCACATATTACACTTAAGTTGCAGCATATTAATTGTTTTCCTTTTCGAATTTCCCTAGCTGTTTTGTTAAATGGCCAAAATCATTACTGTAGGTGAATATAATCTCATTTGCAAAATATTCATCAGCAGGAGCAGACCGCATGAGTACAATTAAGGTTGACACACAGTATTATCATAACCCGACATGCTGACCATTTACATTTCATGCAGTTTGATTGCATGGATGTGCCACTAGCAGGATGCATGTCCCTCCATCATTCACAGCTGCAAGATACTGAATAAGGCCTTAGTTGCAGTCTCAGCAGTGTGAGCCACAGAGTCAAGTTCAGTAAACGCACAGCACGCCCCAACGACACATTCGGCAAGTCTTTGCCCAGCTGTATAAGTTTGAGAGAGGTCCGCCGTCCTTCTCCAAAAGGCAGGATGGACGTTTCGACTCATTGCTCGCCACTTGAATCATTCTGCCTACAAATGTGAGACAGTATTGGACGCAGTGGGAACAGGAGGGTACACACACTCATCAAGAAGGCTCGGGTCGACCTCGGCGGACCACCAGCAGGGAGGATTGTTTCATTGTGCTACAGGCTTTAAGCTGCCAACAGGCATCACTGCACACCATCCAGGGACATGTCATGGCAGATGGGGATACGCCTGTGTTCACCAGTATTATATCCAGGTGGCTAGCAGAGCAGGATCTGTCGTCGCAGCGTCCCATATGATGTCTACAGTACGACTTGAGCATCACCGAGCATGCGTCATCTGCCGGGAATGGGCATCTTGCGAATTAGCAATGACCAGTGTTCAGCGACAAATCACGTTTTATCTGGATACAAACTACCACCAAATTTGTGTCTTGGAGACGTCTTGGCCAGTGCCATGATTCACGCTTCATTGTATAGTGGCAAACTGCCCCAGTGAGAAGTATCATGGTGTGGGGTGCAATTTCCTACATTTTCCAAACTCCACTGTATGTGATTGAAGGAACCCGAACAGTGCAGTGATACGTCCAAGAAATTCTGCGACCATGTGTGCTTCCCTTCCTGATGAAGCTTCGATAACCCCATTTTCCAGCAGTAGAATGCCCAGCCTCACACAGCATGGATATTTCTGGTCTATTTTCATGATGTCAGCATGCTTCCTTGGCTAGCAAGGCCCCCAGACCTCTCGCTTATTGAGAATGTTTGGAACGAGATCGGACGGAAGCTTCGACCAGCAGCAACTGTGGCGGATTTGAAGGTTTAGTTTTGCCAGCTGTTACAGGTTCTTCGTTACAAGAACATCAATAATCTATATGCTTCCTTGCCCAACCATATCGCCACCTGTCACCATGCTACAGATGGTCCAACACCATACTAAGTACAACCTGCAAGTGTTGGTCTCTTGCAATACATGCTTGATGTGGTCAAATATTCTGACATTTTCTGTATACATGCTACCATGTCCTGTGTCTGTACCCACATATATGCCCCTGCCATGGCACTTTCAGGGTGATAAATTTTTCTTTGGAAATGAGTGCAAATTGCAAAGGGATTAACGATTCATTAATTCCTTGAATTCTTTAGCTGTTTTGTTTATGATGCTTTCAGGCCAAACACAACAGCAGGAATATATGTATATTGCGAAGGGAATAAAAATTTGTTACTCCCTGTGATTTGTCCAGCTGTTTTGTTAAATGATCAACAACACATCAGCGGACTTGAATAGATATTACAAGAAAGTATCGATTTGTTACTCACCTGAATTTCCTAGCTGTTTTCTTAATGGCTCTTTCAGGCCAACCATAGTGGTGCAGGAGGAACATATATTGCAAAAAGAGTAACGATTTGTTCATTCCCTGTGAATTCCCTAGCTGTTTTGTTAAATGACACTGTTAGCTCAGCTACATCAGCATAGGTAAATATATATCACAGGGGAGTAATGATTTGTTACTCACAGTAAATTCCCGAACCGTTTTGTTAAATATTCAACCAAATCAGTGGACTTGAATAAATATATAGCAAAAAGAGTAACAATTTGTCACTCCTTGCAGATTGCCTTGTTGTTTTGTTAAAATGGCACCTTCAGGCGAAATGCATTGGTGTAAGTAAAAATATATTATAGGAGTAACAATTCATTACTTCCTGTGTATTCCCTAGTTGAAAAAAACATTGCAATAAGTACCGCAGTAGCTTTTTCTCCATATACCATGGTAAATACAGTGATCTCGCCAAATACTCTACATCCTGCATGATGGTTAATGTTTTTATAGTGGTGAAAAAATTCATATTTTTTACCTCAACATTTTTACATGCCACGAACGACATCATATACTCATTTAGCCTCGCCACAGCTGCGGCCCCTTCCTAAGAAGAGCTGTTACGCCATATACTTCACAAAGCACCTTCCAAGCCAGAGTTGTTTGCCCAGTCATTACCGCCTGCTGCACTGCGGCCCGTTTCGCATCACGTCGCCGCATACCCATCCAGCGCCTGGCATGTGAGGGGAAGTCTCCGCCACGCTAAGTTACTCTCTTATCTCCTTCACGTCTCTCTCTCCACACCCCGCAGCCCCCATGCTGGCCATGTGTGCCGAGAATAAATAGGACCTGCAGTCCTCAGTTCAAGGATGTCTCATGTCAGTCCACCTACCGGGTGTTGTTACTCTGCCCGAGAGCCACCAGACTTCACGTCTCGCCTTCGCAGAATGTCACACTGCCCGAAGAACTACCGACTTTTTCAAGTAGCAACAGTTTTGCACTGTTCAGTCGAGAGCTCTTCTTACTCCCAGCTATCACGAATGCGAGTACCACAGTCTTGGGGTTGCCCTCACCCCCCGCGAAGCCAAGGCCTTTTCAGAAACATAGGTAACTATACCAGTTGGTAACTTATGACCGGCCCTTCTAGCCTCAGTCAGGGTACAGGCTGGTTTATGTGTGTTTTAATTGAGCAATCAATAAAACAGGCATTGGTTGAGTTATCTCTCCAGCGCTCTGAATTCATACACCTTGTCCTTTCTCTTTCCAGTTCATCACCAGTCCTAGTAAGAATCTTTTAGGGTTAGCCATGAGCCAACGCCTTGCTCCTTTTCTCTCTTATTTATAGCTGTCTTCAAGTGTAGCTTAGGAAGTTTTCTTCCTGGGCTTCATTAGAGCATCTGTCTCTTGGACTAACAACCTTCTAGTAAGTGCCTAGGTCAGACCACGACGTTCCGGGTGCCAGGTTTCATGCTTGGAAACGACAGCCCAACTCCCAACAGGATTCCTGCTCTTCGTAACACCTGGGTCAGACTACTATGTTCCACATACCAGGGAGCCACGGGAGTGTACGCCCTTTGCCGTCTACTGTAACACCCAGCCTGGAACTTGGGTCAGATCACGATGTTCTGTGCATCAAGTCTCTGGGTCAAAGACTAGTAGTACAGGTCTCTCACCTCACCTGACCTCCGCATCCATCAGGCTGTCTCTACCCCTTACTGGTCACCTACTATCAACCTAATTGGTTACCCCCACCACCTTATACTTCATTATAGAGCTGGAAGGGGCAAAGTTGCCAAATTAGGGTTAGCTCAGGCTGGGGTACGAAGGGAAAGTGGCCCAGTTGACAACCAGGTATACTTGTGGAAGAAAGAGGAGGCTGTATGTCAAAGAGGGTCAATTACCGGCTCAATAAGCTCCACTTCTAACCTCCTCTGGCACGTACCACAAACAATATCTCAGCTGCCATCTACTCCACTGAAGAAGACACCTATCTTCGTCCAGTCAGCTAATGTTATCAGGGTAGTCAGGGCCCTTAACGTCACACCAGCTTACATTCAAAACAGGGCACCCACTCGCCCATCGCTCGCCTGTGCGTCACCCAAAGCTTAACACATAATTTTTGACATGAACTCAGGCACCAGGAAAAGCCCCATTCAAGCTACGACCACGGCTTCACCGTCGTCCAGGGGGGAAAGTACCTTGGTTTTACCCTCCAACAGCAAATCCCACTACGGGTAAGTGACGAGGCAACAATTTTAAACTGACAGATACAAACACTGCGCATGCAGTAAATGCAAGTACAGGCATTGTTGGAAATATTCATCATGAGTGAATCAATTCTATTTGCGCACAATCACACTCTCAAATAAAAGGTGGAGAAATAATCAAACTTACACATGTAAATGAAAACATAAAAAAAAGTATTTCAAAAGAAAATGGAATACCACACTAACAAATTAAATTTTAAAACCCATCACACTAACATAACGAATTCCAAAAACCATCACACTAACAAATTAAAATCAAAAAACCACTACACTTGCACAATTTAAACATCACAAAGATCTCACACTCCCAAATTAAAATTAAAAAACTCTCGCGCCTGCAAATTAAATAAATTGAAACATCACTTGTAAATGAAATTATGCCAGAAACAAACAAAATTGTACCTGGAAGCGAAGGCGAATCTCCATCATCTTTGTATCAATTGTGCATAGTGGCGGCATGGAGCAGCAATGATTGCAGGCGCTCGCCTAACGGATGGTTCTTTTTCCTGACGTATTCAGCCAGGTAGCAGATCCATGCCTTTTTCATGTACCCGAAGCAAGGGATGCTGTATCTCAACGATCACAAATTTTCTACAATGTTTTGCGTATTCATTCTCATGACTCGCCCTTGAACTTCTAGACGTTTCTCACGTTGACCACACCACTCTTCTCGCTGCACACAAATTTTCTCATGTGGTTCACCCGCAGGTGACAGTAGCCATGAATGCCCAAGTTTTTTGTAGCCTCATCAGCAATCTGAGATTATAATTTCGCTGGGCGTATTCCACTTGCGGATTTTCGCGACCAGTGTGGCAGCATTCCTCTTCTCCATGGGAACCAGGAAAACTTTCATTGGGTAGCCCCTCTGCATGCCTTCGAAAACCCACTGGCCGTGAATCTTGTTTACTTTCCTGTTCTTCTGCTTGCCCAGTTTGGACTCATTGGTCTCAAACACTTTGACTGGCCCACCTATGCATTTCCTGTACCAGAAAACCCAGTCAATGCACACTTGATGGCAAAAGTTGGACCAGGCAACAACCATTTTCCCCAAGCACTGCAGCTCATTGACGATTGTCTGCTGTCCCAGGTACTTGATCAGTAACCAGAACAAGCACAGCTCAATGATCTTACTGGGAGACATGTTTGAATCGTAGACGATGCTGTCTCTTAGAGCTGTGCTGATTTGAATCGGCTTCTGCAGAATTTGCCAATGTTTAATTTATGTCTTGCCTTTGTGAACATTGAAATTTTTTCAGTGCAACGAAGTGCCGAAGCGCCGCACATTCATCACCAGTACACGGCATCTGGAAACTAAAGCATCAATAAAAAAAATGCTTAAATTACGCTGTTTTTTTTTCTTTCAAAAACTTAGTTTGTAGTTTTTGTCCCAAGCTCCACTTTGTTGTGATAGGTTATCTACCAGCTTGAAATTTACAAGTGTCAGAGTCTGTGGTGGAAGGTAAGAAGAATCAACAGGGGGGAGGGGAAGAGCTGTTTTCACAACAAAATGGGTTGACGAGGAGGTAAAGCGGCCTTTTTCCACTCTCTGGTGCTCAGCAAACCAGACATCATACCTGACATCACAATTGGGGTGTCTGTCAAACAGCAGGCTGTAGAAAACTATTGTGTGATGTGTGTCAAGCTAATACTCCTAGTCCGTGTTCTGGAGATCAAAGACCCAGCAGTTGGTGTTCGGAAGTTTCAATTGTATTTATGGTTCATCTGTAACATTTTCATGTAAAAAATAATTCTGTGGCAGGCTTTAATTTTGAATGTTCCTGTTCATAAACAAATATTTTAATACCAACTCAAATGTGTAGCAAAGCAAACAAGTACCAATCATCAATTATTTTTTTTTTTTAATAAAAGAAAATACGTTTAAGGCAGTGGTGGATCGCAATGGATGCATTTAACATGTCACTTCACCTAAATTTTATATTTAGTAANCATAAACAAATATTTTAATACCAACTCAAATGTGTAGCAAAGCAAACAAGTACCAATCATCAATTATTTTTTTTTTTAATAAAAGAAAATACGTTTAAGGCAGTGGTGGATCGCAATGGATGCATTTAACATGTCACTTCACCTAAATTTTATATTTAGTATTTATTTACTTTGTTTTTATTTTATCTGTCCAACCCAATATTTTTATAGAATTCCTCCATAAGTTTAAAGACAAAAAAATTGTTTCTTTCGCCGTTCTTTTATTTAGGCATGGAACACCACTACGATACACAGCTACAGCCCTGTTGATGTGCTAGCCATTTTGCCTCAAAAAAGGCAGTCACGAAATCGAGAATGTGGTGATATAGACAGTTTTTGACAGGAACAGCATTTGGAAAATGCACGTGTTTTCCTTCCCACTGAAACACTCTGGCAGCCCTTACTGTTTTGCGTCAATACCTGAATGCTACCAAATTTTTTTCCGAGCCCGGCCGAAGAGGCAATGTCTGCCCGCATCTCTAGACCCGGTATGGCAGCACTTACATATTTTTTTATGGCAGTGTGAAATATGCATCCAATTAACATTATTGTGTGTAACATAAGATAAATTACTTTTAATGGGTATAAGGACGATTACCAGGAAGACTTGGGAGTGCATTGAAGAGCTGTGCCAGTGTTATTTGTGTCAAAAATGTTTGTTAAAGAATCAACTAATACACATTTTAGGAAATTTAAAACTTTGTGGTATGATGAACATCAGTGATTGTGTGGCAGCTGTTATCTGGAGTGTTTATTCTGTTCCCCATGTTTGCTGTTCAGCATTAAACTCAATACGTATTTCAGTGCAAAAGGAGCTCTTGTGCACGTCAATAGAGCGTTTAACCCTCCCCCCCCCGCAACTACGCTCTAGACGGCCCGAAGCTACCAATGCTACATTCTCATAATACTTTCGACCTACTTTTCCACACAGGTGCACAAGTGCTGCAGCTGACTGCCTATGCCATAGTGCTTGCACTGTAACTAGAAACCCTGAACCAGTCATATTTATTTTATACCCTTGGGAAGGAAACCTAATTCCAGGCAGTTTTGTAACAGACCATTGTCCTTTTCTTGTGGTGTGTGCTGGGAGTTATCAGAAATTACGTACATACGACATTTGCTGCATGTAACTTGTACACGAGTGACAAACCACCCATGTGATTTGGGACAAAAATTTCAATGGTGTAAAAATTGTAAATAAAAAATTCTCTATTTTGTAGTGTCAGTGTTTTCGATATGCAATAATACAACAATACATTAGAGAAGTTTAAGATAAGGAAAAATTTGGAGAGACCATTATTGTTTATAATTTAGTTTCCAACAGTTTCATCCCATAAGTTTTTTTCAAAAAAACTATGTTTTCGAGATATTACATGAAATACAATTAGGTTAAGAGTGAATAGATGTGAATTAGGAGACCTCGTATATCCACGACGATCTGTATACCAACATGTTACTCTGAATGAGCAGTTATATTTAATTAATGGTGTTGACCTTGTGAGGTCAACACACACACAAAACATATTGTGTTTTGTGTGTGTGTATGTGTATGTATAATTTTCGAAAGATAACTATAAGTTTTACTGTCACAATTATTAGAAGTTTCTAGTGATAGGCTCCTAGCAGCAACACCTTTTTTAACCCAGTGAACTCCCAACACTATTCTCATCCTTTGCACATGCCACTTCACCAACTTTCGGACTTGTGAGCTGCCACTGGTTTAAGAGTACATATTTTGCAAGTAACATTAATCCTGTTTATTGCAGAACCAATGTAAATAAATAAATATATATATAAACAATCTACTAATTTTGTTTCAAGACTATCAACAGCAAAAAACATGTAAAGAACACTACACATGCTTATTGTTTTCTGTGTTCACAAATACATATTTTTATAAATATAGACCAACATATATTTTTTTTGTCTTCATTTGAACTTACATGGTTTGTTGTATTACTTTATTACTCTATCTACTTTTTGGACACTGTAAACCGAAATAAGTTAAACATTGGTTTTGATTGTGCTGCACCTCACCAGTACCATTGTGTGAGTATACTAGCAACCTAAATTCAAATTAAATATAAGGAAAAGGCTTTTTTATACATCTGCAGCCCATCGGTGAATCAACATTGCAGAATCTGCATATCGGAAATTCAGTACTTCTCCATAATTTTGTGAATTTGCACAGTTCTACTACCTCTCCTTGCCGTAACTTTGAAATTGCATTTTGTCCCATCGTCCAGTCGTCTTCGGCACCAGTAAAACAGGCACCTGTTGTCTACTCGTCGGGCGAGGAGTAGATTATCTGCCTTGTGTTAATCATGGTTATCCTGTAGCTGGCACACACAACTGTTTCTTTATGACTGGCTTGGATGTTCAAGGCGAAACAGTCAATGTCGACTTGGATATGCAATATGGTATAAGCTGGAAATGCAATATGACACTGAACTGTAATGTAAACTTTTTGCTTGGGTACTCAATATGATACTCGCGCTTTAGCTGTGGTTTTTCCGTTTAATCATGCAATATGGATGAATTACCACTTACTAATATTAAAATAATTTCCTTTAAAATTTGTATGATACTACTTAAGCAAATGCGGACATACTATTTCCAAATTAACTTCGTCATAGGAAGTGCATCAACATTTTCAGAGCACATATTCATGTAGTTTTAAGACACGTGTTGTTGATAGTTCTAGAGACATGATGCATGGCACTTAGCTGGCAATACACTATGTTTACATCTACGATTTCAACTCAGCTTATGGGAAGCCACGACACCCTTACCAGTGGGGTGGTGGGGGGGGGGACGAACCCAAACTACGACGCTCAAGAGATAAATACTATCCACCAGTGTCTGTAGCAATAAAGTACGCATGTCAGCTATGTGCTCCCGCCTCTCCACCTTCACATATCTGGCCTGCCACTAAGCAAGCGCTGTTATACCACCTGCAACACAGAGCTAACCCGCTACAACCCTCATCAAGAGAGCGCATCCAGGGATGATGCCGCCCACACAAGGAGGGGCTGGCTGGCCGAAGATGTCTGAAGGAAGCAGAAGAAAGACACCAGTCTGTATTTACGGCCGGACGAGCCCCCAGAACGCCAGTTGACATCAAGTTGTCATCGCATTGGCTTCCTCTGCCGCAACCAAACAACTACCAGAAGAGATTGCTTCAACCTCCGAAATATGCACTCCACTTGAAAGTGTTACACCCCGTCCCTTCAGAACCACACTAGAAAATAGTAGGGTTTGAGTCGTTCTCACTACTACTTTATTAGTTGCTCTAGGTTTGCTCTTGTTTTAATAGGTCACCATCACATGTTCGTAATGTAACTTCCACCGATTGCTTGGTAAATACAATCAAGTCGACTCATTGTGTTCTAATTCCAAGGGTTATTTATACCTCTCAACCCCCGCCCCCCTTCCCACAACCACCTCAACACCCTAAAACACAGTCCCCCAAGGGAGCAGCAGGTGACCAGATCTTGCCAAACCATTGCAGATACTAGGGTAGGACAGTGGGCACCCTTAACAGGATAGTTCGTACGTCGCAAAACACCACACGATTTGCCGGCCACCCATACTGTGGGCCCAGTGCGTGAAGGCACTTGGTACACACGTATAGTAGAACCCCCTACTAGGTACACTATACGAAGAAGCAACTGGGCCACCCAAGTCAGCTAACCCACTCCATCCACCGCGTGCAATTCGCCGGTTGGAGTGCCAGGCCTGACAAGGTGCGACCCGGTAGCCTCCGAGCAGCTCACGACGAAGCTTTACCACCACCCCAAGTCAGCTAACCTGCTCCATCCACCGCATGCGATTCGCCGGTTGGAGCACCAGGCCTGACAATGTGTGACATTATCGCATCTGGGTACTCTTTGCTAAGGAATTACTGTCACCTGCCCCTTGCTTGCTGCGACAACCCTTAGTACCCAACCCAATGCCATTCACCCAACGAGGAGGGACTTAGTGGGCCGATAATAAGGCATATACTGCTCCTACAGCCAACCAATTGCCAGGTAACCCATCCCAATCGGCCTTCAGCCTTTCCTCAGCTCGGGATCAGGCACAAGCCGCCCACCGAATGCAGGAGCCTCACACCTCAGTCCTCCCTGGAAACTTGTTCGAGCCACCCTGGAAGATCGCCAACACAGCACATCCCGTCGTCGTCCACCTGCAGCTCGGACTGCCCGTGGGACTGGACCTCCCAGCACCAGCTACCTGACATCAGCACCCGCTGCTGCCACCCGGAGCCCAGCAGCCCCTGGACTAACCACCACCAGCTGCACACCAGCTAGCCTTGGATGGGGCTCAGAGAATCATCCGTCACAGCCTGCCAGCGGTCAGCTACAGCACCAGTCTACCGATGGTAAGCCAGCATCCACTGTCACCCACACTGCCGAGTCTGTACACCGGCTCTCTCCGAGCTAAAGCACACCCACGATAATCAGATCATAAGGCCACCCAGGGTTCTCGGCCTAAACCCGCATTAACCCCTCCCCCCCAACTATAGACTAGGTGATGTGCCAAGCTTCCCATCCATCACAAATCAGACAAAAAAGCAGTTTAATGTTGCAACACAAAATGGATACTGTGAGCTGACCTGTGTGCTCTACCCCATATTCACTATATGTTCTTAACAATACAGCAAGGTTGCACTAGTGGTAATAGAAAGCAAATGCAATCTATCCACTGAATACACCCATTTTCAATTATAGGTTCAAAGGGTGTGGAGACGTATGAGTAATGTACACATCCTGAGCATTCTAAAACAGCAAGTGTGTGGACCCTAAAACAAAGGGGTGAGATATATTCAAATGGTTCTGACACCTCCAGCTAACACAACAGTTGACCAGACAACAAAGTCTCACTCTGGCAATGTCTTGCAGCTTCAGTTCCTTCCACCATCGTCTCTGAGACCCTCTGCAAACGTCCATGACTCCTCCTCCAGCAACACAGACAATGTTTCTCTGCTGAAGCGAGTACTTTATACGAGGGCTGCTGAAGAACAACCACCTTAATAGGATAGAAACTTGACGGAATTGTGCTAATTCTTAGTTATTTATGAGGGCTTCACTTTATGTATATATATATAATATATATATATATATATATAGCATTTACTGAATTACTCAAACACCTACAGTTAGTATCATTCCTTGAACTAGCCATCAACTACCAGAATTGTGCTCTGCGGTGTTTCCGCCTTGCCGATTCGGCCATTACTGTATATTATTTCATGTTAACACTGAATAACCTTGCATACCATATGCAGAACTCTCCCCTTGCATTTCCACCTGGAACTCAAGCTGAGAATCTTAAATCATACTCATACTTTTGTACAAACCATTATCCTCTCAGCATGCCACCTTTACCTTCAAGCTAACACCAGGGCACACATTTACTCCTTTCATCTCTCATTCTGTTGGAGTACAAACAATTTATTGAAGCACCAAGTTTCAGTGCCTATATATCTGCAGTTGCTTCAAACAAAAGAGATTAGGAATACTTAAATTTTGTCGAAACTGCAACAATGTTCCAATTTCTTAGATGTTATATGTAAAGACGAACAGTATTTTTATACTAGTCTGTGTGAGCATCATCGTTAATCTTTAAAATACCAGAGTTTTTATTTATTTTCTATGTGTGACAGTTGATTCTCATTTTCCTATTATGAGTAAACAGCACATATAAGTGTTAAACTCTGTTTTAATGTCATAATATAAACCACAATACTTAGTTTACACTAAAATTTTGTTTCTGTGTGTTGAAAGAAAGTGTTCCCTGTCTTGACTCCCAGCCATGGGAAATATTTGTCCTGGCTAACAGAGCTCTCCCTTCCCATGAACTTCAGTCTAAATGGTGCTCTTTTTCCTGTAATGCCCAGGGAGTTGCACTTACCTAGGGCAATAGGGTGGCCTGCAGGCGGTCCTGTAATGCAGCAATCCTCTGAGGCACAAGTTGGCGGTGTCGGCGGAGCAGCAGTTCTAGACAGTGCATGTGGAAAGAGGCTGCATCCAACCGGTCCAGGGATTCGTCAACTTCCTTTGCAGTCAACTGCTCTCGCTGTGACTCAAACATCTTCTGCTGGGTGCGTAGCTCATCAGTCACCTGCTGGCCAAGCCAGACAGTCAGCCATCTGCCCTCACAACACAGTCTACACCAGCTCTACTCCATCTGATTTACATAGCACAAATTGCTTTAAATTACGGCGGTATTGGAAATCCTACACGAACAAGTTTCATACTATTTTAACCACTGATTTGTACCGATCTCCACAACAAATATATATAAGAACCTCATTGTTTCCGGAAATAGAGTCGTTAGTGAGGAGTGATCGCAATAGATATTTTGAGAAATTGGACAGATGTTAGCACACTCCTAGCCTGCATACATCAAAATTTTCAATTTTTTTGCATGAAGTTTGTGTTTAACCATCTATAGTATGAAAATTAAAACTTTTCTTAATTAAATATAGATGTATTATAATAGGTAGACATATATGGAAAAAAATATACCCTAGAAAGGCATATTGGACATCCCCATGCCATATTGAAAATTGCCTAAATACAGCACAACATGTAACTTGTAGCGAGACCAAAGTCCATTTTCATGGACTTCGTGCGGGAAAATCAGGCAATTTATTATTGTAATGTTAACTTATTATTATAGGTCTATTACACAGGTCCCTACAGCTGTATATTCCCATTATGTAGGGGTAGAGGAGGTTGGGTGCTGTGACGTAGCACATGTGGCCTCTCTCACTCGGGTCGGCTGAAGGGAGGGTGGCCAGTTTGGCCCCCTCTGATGGTTGGGATGCACATGTTTTCAATACTGCTCACCTAGTGCTTACAGACCACACCCGCGGATTGTTTGCGTTTGTTGACTGACAGGCGATGTAATATTTGGCTACATGCTGTACATGTTAAAGCGACACTTTTAGATGGATTTTGCAAAGCACGCTGCAAAGATCTGAAGTCTTTCAGTACTTCTACGTGCAAGGGTGAGATGCACAGGAAATGTGAGTAGAAGTGGGCATGACTGTAACTAGGAGCGCTTTGGTTGACTTTCGCTGGTGGTCAGTGACCACCTGCTGTACAGAATTGTTACACTGCAACTATACTGCACAATCAGTCAACTTGCTTTCTTGTGTGAGCATGACACAGTAATAATACTAGCAAAAGTAAATGAATGAAAAATGAGTAGCTGTAAAAAAAATAACAGGGCCTGAAATGTGCCAGACACTGTTGTACCAAAAGGGAGAAACTAGAGGAGGAACTAAAAAAGAAATGTGACTTCTGCGGAAAAATGCAAATACTTCGCATTTGAAGAAGAGTTTTATAGGTATGTGAATGACACATTAAAATAGGGACATAGTCTCAACGAAAATGCTGCAAGTCGAGGCAAATCATACTACCTTAGTACTGCTATGAAAAAAAAATTAAATTGCACCATACTGAATTTGGTTTCTTGCAATACATTTGCTACAGCAGACATTTATTATTACACTGTGACAAACTGTAATACCATGTATGTAAATATAAGTACTCGTTTTATGAAACAGGTCCCTTTTGTTTCTCACTTGCTGTAACTATAGAATACTGTGTAATAAAGTTAACAATAATTGCAGAGAACCAGCAGTCTTGTGTAAGCAAGGCGTTGGTGGATGGTCAGGCAATGAGTGCAGGGGGTTGACAACTCAATCTGGCAATGGTGTGATGATGCCATGCCACCTGCCGGGAACAAAAATCCATTTCATCCCAATGTCTGCTTTTCATTCAATGTTTCCTTTTTTTTTTTTGACAGCTCCCATACCTTCGGGACAGGTTTCGTGAACAAGAGGAGAAGATACAGTTATGCCAGGTGAAAAGACCGATGACGTACATTACAGTTCTAACTGTCATCTCTCATCATTCTCACTGCTGCATTTACCAATAATTCATTCTAGCTACAGTTTCATTCCAGAAGCAATGTGCAGAAACAAAAAAAAAAAAAAGAGCAATTTATTTTTTAACTGATTTCCTTTTTATTTTTTCCTTTTTTTTTACCCAAAATTTTTACAGTTCCACAAAAATGGGCTATAAAGTAGAGGTGGTCGTAATAAATAGGGTCACAACAATTTAGTTCTAGTGTAGTTGCAAGCTGACTTACCGTATTCACCCGACAATAAGACGACCTTGAATGTAGAAAGACCCTCATATTATGATATCATGTTTCAAGAAAAATTAATTTAGTTACAATTTTAATTTTTTGCTTAGAAAGTCACTGCACGGAAACAAAAAAAAAATAATAAGATCAATTACTTTTAATTTTATTGCATAAATCGCTGCAAAAACTAAAATACTAAATGACTGAGATTGATGCTATAAATGTTCACTACAATAAATTTTAGTAATTAATTTTTTAAGACATAAAAAATACTGTATATGGCATATTATTTTAACTCTTTTCTTTTAGGNACCCGACAATAAGACGACCTTGAATGTAGAAAGACCCTCATATTATGATATCATGTTTCAAGAAAAATTAATTTAGTTACAATTTTAATTTTTTGCTTAGAAAGTCACTGCACGGAAACAAAAAAAAAATAATAAGATCAATTACTTTTAATTTTATTGCATAAATCGCTGCAAAAACTAAAATACTAAATGACTGAAATTGATGCTATAAATGTTCACTACAATAAATTTTAGTAATTAATTTTTTAAGACATAAAAAATACTGTATATGGCATATTATTTTAACTCTTTTCTTTTAGAAAATATTTTCAGATTTCTGTTTATAAACTTCTGTTTTGTTTACCATGTTAGAAAAAATCATGGCCATAGATAAATTAATAATATAAATATAGATACTAAACACTTAAAAGAAATATGTACTGATAGTGCCGCCCTTATGGAACCTGATAATGCCGCCCTTATGGAACCAAAACCATGCATAATTTACTGCAGGTCGTTGGTATTTTGGAACATGGCCGTGGCATGAAAGTGTAAAAAGTGCACAATAATTTCATACCATGCTATCTATGAGTTTCATGTTGTGAATTTCAAATAGCCACTATTATTTACATAGCAGCCCTTCAATGGCTTCGTGTGAGGTTTCCTGTCTCTTACCCTTCGGTAATTTTTCATGACCCTCGGGTAGTTTGTGACATTTTCGCTCGGTTTTTATTTGAGCACGATATTGTTAGGTCATCCCCAGGTAGCTACACGATTTACATATTTTTCCTCTCACTTATACTTTTACTGCTTGTCTGAAGATCAAGCACTGGTTCTTTTTTCTGATACTGTATTACTGCAGTGTTTCTACACCTCTTGGTTGGTGGCTTAGTGATAAAATCAGCAAAAACTTGCACTTAAGTACAACACACACATGTCGCCGCAAGACACCCAGTGTTAAAACCATAACCTAGAGATGAAGCATGCTGATTTTCGTCTTTTGTACATGTTCCCAACATCAGCTCACAATTTTCTAACAGTTACCGAAAGTACTACCAAACTCATGTGATCAAACCGAGATGTGGCATTTATTTTCAACTAGTTTTTCAATTGCATACTTGCCAACTTGTACAATTTATCAGTACAATGTATGGAAAGTCATGTTATTGTATGATTGTATGGCCATGCCTGGTATTTTACTGGTTTTTGGACATTTTAAGTAAAAAAGTTGATGTTTATTTCTTTGTAATTCTGTGATCGGTAGCGGTGATGGGTTGTTCGCGAACCAATTGTTGTTTCCTTACTGTAAATAGTTCAAATGTTGATAATTCTGTCATAAAAAGTGAGTGAGTGTTCACCAGTTTCCTTGTTGAACATAACCTGCCATTGAGTGTCGCCAATCACGCTTGGCCTCTGTTTTGCAAGTTGTTTCCCACACCAGACGTGGCAAATAAATATGCCTGCGGCGATTCTTTACGAGATGACTACTAATATCTTAGAAGATGTTGTGAACCACTTGAAAAATGACCCATATTTCTTGTCTGCTGACTGAAGTAATGATACAGATTTGAAGCGCCACCCTGTTGTAACTTTTTATGACACCAGTATATGGATTTGTTAGGTTTGTGGACAAGGGCTGGGGGCTGAGAATCGGAGTATCTGCAACCATCTTGTTTCCAGCCGACATTTTTTTTCCGTCCACCATATTGTTTCTATTTGCCATTTTGCTTTTGCACTTCATGCCCTATCATTCCACATGTATTTTCATGCTCTATCATCCTGTCTTGGCTGTCTGTCATCCCATCTTGTCTCTCTCTCATTCCATCTCTTTCTCTCTTGTCTCCTTCTTCGCTTGCCATCTACGTAGTTTCTTCGCCACCTGCTAGGGGTGCTGATCCACCATCTTGTTTGCAGTAGTTCCTTCGTTGCCTGCTAGGAGGTGCTGGTGTGTGTCCATCTTGTTTACAGTAGTTTAAGTCGTCGAGAGACAATCAGGTGAGGTTATTTATTTTGTCGCAGAGCTCAAAAAATCCTGTGGAGGGGTGCAGGATCATCGAACTGCCGAACCTTGTGGTCACCAGCATGGTTGACACCCTAAGCCAACTGAGCTATTGGGGCATGTGTTGGAGCAAGGGGTTAACAATAAGTAATAGGTGTGTGTATGTGTGCAGGGACGAGTGAAAATTTTGTCGTTATTTTTCTAAGGCGTAGTAATAATTTTTTTTATATAGTCATAGACATGCAATAAGATTTTTTTATATAATTTTTTTGAAGCCCGAGACATATGCCAGCAATAAGAATTTTTTTTCACATATTCATAGACATGCAATAAAAAATTTTCATGTTTTTTGATGTGTTATTTTATAAATAAAAGTTAGGTATTTAATTAATATTTTTATTTAACTACTAAAATTTACAGACAAAAGTGTATCGAATGATGTGTCTACGAACTCGTATTTTCAAGAAGAATTCAATTATGGGATCACGACAGCCAAATATGCAAAGTATAATTGTATATTATAAAAGTGATGTATTTAATTTTATATATTTGTATTTAACTTTTACAAACAAGTGTATCGAGTGACGTGTCTACACATTCTTATTTTTTAGACAGATAAGAATATGTAATCAGAAAATATTATTACGTGAGTATGACCAGGGCTATATTGGATTTTATAAGCATAAAAATGTATTAGTAAATATACCAAATGTTATATATTTTCGGACTTATGTTTTCAAGTCGAATGTTAAAGACACATTATGAACTTTGATTATTAGCACTTTGCCATATTGAATTTAGTAGGCATAGGAGCGATTTTTTTAAATTTTTAAATTAATTATGTTACCAGTCCAAGTCTTAAGTACAATAAAAAATTCGGCTAAATGAAAAAAATAAATACATTCCTTAAGATTTGAAATGATACCTAGCTGACATAGTTCCTAATTCAAATAAACTGTATAAATTTTTTAGAAAATGGCACTGAAAAGCCATATTTTGCTTGGCTGTGCTGCAAACAATAGGCTATATCAAAGTAAATTTTTTTTAAATATTATAAAAATTGTTTGGGAGTCTAGAAATGGTGTGACGAAGTCCATTTGTTGATTTCACATGGAATGGCCCTGATGAGCTTCGAGGAATAGAGGCTGGGGGCCGAAACGCCGTCTGCCATCTTCGATTCTGTCATCTTGTTTCTGTCGGCAAGGTGGTCGGCCGACGGCACGGGCACCATGCAGGTCTCGGCAGTTCAAGAGTTGGTACATAACACTAGCCGAGAGAGATGCGTCAGGCTCCAGGGTGGCAAACCAGCCGAGTCACGCATGAACGTCTCTTTACGAGAAGACTGCAGTTAGACAGTACAAGGTAACAATTTAATTCGTTTTAAATATCGCATACACATACTTATTTCGAATACATACCATTTATAGTGTAAGCATATTATTAAACGAATTAGCCATAAATATAATAATATATAAATAACATTAAATGTACGACATTTGTAATTTCGAGTAAGGAGACATCACAACACACATACATTTCAACTATTTATGTACTCTACTTTTAGAAGTCCCAAAACATAAAGAAAAGAGGTTTATCTTAACTGAAAAAACCGGTGTAGCTATTTCATACACAGAAGACCTGGAGACTGCAAGGGGAATCTCGTAGCTATCAATGTGAACTCAACAGAAGCACAGGCCACAATGTCTATCCTGCCTTTCCGTGCATGGTACTGTATACATCACCGACCAAGAAGGCAACTCGTCAATTGCAGTAATTGTAATTAAACCCCCTTCGACAAAAAATTTATGCAAACTTCAGAATGATAAACATACTTACTTTTTACATATGCTATCGAAATCTTCTAGGAAATAACTCGTGTACCCTGATGATGCTGGAGACAGTGTACTGTTCTTGAGAATAAGGTATCGTATGTTAAATCCCCTAGAGTCCAATAATTTCACAGTTAAAAATGCAACACGATACAGAATTTTAAACTTCTGTGTTATATCTGTGTATTTAAGTATCGAACGCATCATGCAACAAACGTAATTAACTATATCTCCAACAAATTTGTGTACCTAATTGTACTCAATGTACTTGCGGCATACCAGACATATATAAACTACATAGCAGTTCTTAGATAATAGTAATTTTAAAAAAATCTTTTTTTTTCTTCTAATTATTGTATTTATTCCTATTCTTAGCCAAATCCTACACATCTATAATATGTCATTCAATAAAGCCTCTAGCTCTGAGTTCATTAATAATTGAATTTATCTCATCACTGACAGAAATATATCCTTGTATTTGCAATGGAACAAACATTTGCAGTCTTCAACCAAGTCTTTGGGGGTCTTCAGAAAATAAGTAGTTAGACTTCATACCACTTTTCGCAGAAGGTTCACGATACATGTCTGTATGTATGTTCTTCTGTGATGGGTAGGTTGTGAGATGGGCCAGAGTACTGGGTTCGAATCCATGTTTCTTCTGCCCTAACTTAAAGTAACCATTATTGTCAGCAATGCTTTTGCGCTTTTGCTTTGCAGATGTCTCCAATTCATAATCAGTAAAATATTCCCAGTAGTGTATAATAGGGCATTCGAACGCAAGTTCAATGGTGCGGAGCTGCGGAGACAAAGATGACCGCTGTCGGAATGCAAGAGCATGAAAAAAAATTAAGCGGAATGCAAGAGCATGAAAAAGTCATGAAAAAGTGTCATGGCAGCCAGTTGGCGGCCATGTTGGCAGCCAGTGTCCGCCATGTTGGCAGCCAGTGTCCGCCATTTTGCTAGCCAGTAAAAAAATTATAATTTTTTTATGTGCCGAGCGCGAGGGTTTCCTCCGAGTCTTCCATGACCGCCGCCGCCATTTTGCCAGCCAGTAAATAAGTTATGTAAAAAGTTATGTAAAAGTTATGTAAAAAAAATTCCCCTGCGCCGGGGTGGGGTGGCTAGCCAGTGTGTGTCATGGCCGCCGCCAGTGTGAACTCGAAGCGCAAACATTCGCAATAATCTGTCTTCGTACACAACTCGGTTTAGTGATGGGACCTATGGAGTGTACAAACGAAATAAAAAGTGGTTCATGGGAAATAAACACATTTTTTTCCCTACCCAACAATACGATACAAGTCGGCGATGTAGTTATGCAAGCTGCGCCGGGACTATACGAATTAATTTTTAAACGCAATCCTGCCGAATATTCGCGTGAGTCGTTACGCCAGTATAGACGTCTGCTCAAAGTTACAAGCGCACATTTAGAAAACAATGATCCTAACAGCAGGATATAAGGCCGAAACTCACTTGAACTTTGGCATTATCTCAGAATTGTTTCCTGAAGTAGGAATATCTACTGGCTATGGTCTAAAAATCAAGACAATAGAAGACGGAAGTATACCAAAATATGTTTATTGGAACGATGTTAATAAGCTCGTGCAAAGATGACGACTGTTATTTGCTTCTCAAAGAGCGAGAAATAATTCATACACGAACGAAATTATAAATTCCCCGAAGAATTACGAGATGACGGTTACATAAGATGAGTCGCGCGCAAATTGCAAACTAACTCCACAAACCTGCTAGGCATAATTACCCTAGGCGGAAAATAATCGTCTTTGGGCTGAGATATCTATACCAGGCTGACCTAATTGAAATGATCCCGTATGCAAGAGCGAACCGAGGTTTTAAATACATGTTAACAGTAATGAACTCATACATTAAACATTCATGGGCAATTGCAGTCAAGAATAAGTCTGCTAAGTGCATAACTGAGGCAATGAAACATATTCTACGAGATAAAGGCCCGCCCAATAATTTGTAAACAGATGTTGGCAAAGAATTTTACAATAACAAATTCCGGGTCTAAATGGAGAAATATAAAATAACCATTATTCAACTCACAGCGGTAAGAAGGTGGTAATTGTAGAAGGATTTAACCGTACACTTAAAACAATGATGTGGAAATCCTTTGCCGCTCAAGGAAGTTATAAATGGCTAGCAATATTACCTAAACTCATATCTGCATATAACCATACAATTCACCGCACTACTGGCGTGCGTCCTGTTGATGTAACAGGCAGTTCACTACTACAAACTGTATTTAAGAATGAGAAAAACTGGACAAGCATAAATTGAAAGCGCGCATGGGGGATTATGTGCGTATATCTCGAGTTAAGGGTACGTTTGAGAAAGGATTTGTGCCAGGCTGGACAAATGAAATATTTAAGGTGATAAAAATCCGCCATTATCAACCCACGATGTATTACTTGGAAAATATGAATCCTCAGCCGATTTGCGGCAGCCTATATGCCCATGAAATCTAAATTACAAAATTTCCTAATACGTATCTCGTAGAAAAAGTTATTAAGAGAAAATTTAATAAATTATTAGTCCGTTAGCAAGGTTTTCCTAAATCAGCAGATAGCTGGATAGATAAGAGAGCTTTCGTGGATAAATAATTCTTTAATGCAGGACTATTGCTAAGAAGATATTTTCTCGGTGCTACAAGACATAGAAGTTGTGAAGTAAAAAAGAGGGTTGAATTATGTATGTATTTATTTTTATTAAAATTAAAAAAATTTTTTTTACAAAAATCTACGATTGTGGACTGGAGCATGTGCGGCCACTAGTTTATCACATCCCCCACTCCCCTTCTCTCCAAAACCGTGGAACCCCACATTCCCTGGGTAGAATTTCATGCCGCCTTGCTGTTTGTCCCCTCCTGCACGGCGCGCAAGACAGGTGTCCTACTCGTCAGTTCCATTCCCACGGTATACCTGTCTGCTCACACTAGGCCAAGAGCCATTTTTCTCCTTAAATGTATTACTTTTGTACTTGTATGCTACTGGACGTGGTTAACTGTCAAGTTAACGAATGGCTGGTGTTATCTCATTCTGAAGTGACGCTCTGAACGTGCGGACAAAACACTTGCATTATTCTCGCCTGACGGGAAGACCACCCACCTACAGAAACAGATGTGGGCAAGGAATATTTTTTTCTCGTTAAATATATTACTTTCACCTTATACACTACCAGAGCAGTTAACTGCCAAAACTGACGAGTGACCGAGACGTTCGGAGCAAACATGCTACTAGACCATTATTCTCACATGTCGGGACTGTTCCCTATCACGGACAAGGACAATTTTTTCTCCTTAAATAAATAAATAAATAAATATATATATAGTACTTGTACGCAGCGCAGCTGAACTGTTAACTGCCAACATTGATGAACGGGCGAGACATTCTGAACATGGAGCAAAGCTGTTACACCATTATTCTCGCCTGACGTTAAAATTAGCTTGTCAACCCCCCTACCGGATCAGAAATGTAAGCAATTGACCACCGGCATTGAGCATGGCCGACCTAGGTTATATATACAAGTGGGCACTGTGACTTAAATTTATTTCGCATCCTCGGAGACGTTGCTTCGAGAAAAAAACGGAATACGGCTGTAACAGCGAAGAGGACTTGTTGATGACAGAAATGGAGCGCTTTTTTGGCGACAAACTGGCTGCGTGAGAAACTGGATGCAGCATCCCCCGTCGACCTCCGACACCAGCAGTGTCATCGTTGTGGGCGGCTGCGACAGGGTGCGAGCTCCGTCACCATTGTCTACTACAAGAAGCCGTTCACCTATAATGCGGACGGCCTACAGGTCGCCGGGGGACTCTGACACCGGACATCAACGTCATGCCTCTGCCTTCATCGCTGCCACCGCCTCATCCACTGATACCGCTCGTTACAATAACTCCGAGTCTCCAGAATCGCTATATTTGGGCGGTGCTCAACCGCTCGACTATAGTAATATAGACGAAGAGGAAAGGCAACGAGCAATATCAGTGGCAGAGTGGGAAGCTGCTCTAACAACGTCGTCACCCTCTCCTCTCTCCAGCGCGGAAACGAGTATCCAACAGAAGCTGGATGATATCGATCGAAAATTGAGTCAAAACCGTTATAAACAAACTATAAATACTGTTGCTGGCGAGAAGAAGAGTTGCTGTAAGATAAATAAATATGCATTTTTAAGAAAAAATACTTCAAAAAATTCTTACTTATAACTATAACAAAAAAATTCTTAGAAGAGGACTGGAAATTATATAAACACTTGTATACTTACACTAAAACACACACACACACACATATATATATATATATATATATATAAAGAAAAAATACTTAAACAGAAAATAATAATTTACTTATGACCACATGAAAAATTCTTATTGCATGTCCATGACTATATGAAAAATTCTTATTGTCTCTGATAGTCATAAGGGCTTTAAAAAACTCATAAAAATTATTACTATGCATTAGAATAACCACGACAAAATATTAATTCCCCCCCCCCGCCCCCTTCTCCTCATACACACACACATTACTTATTTTAAACCCGTTATTCCAACGCATGCCCTGATAGCTCAGTTGGTTAGGGTATCAACTATACTGGCGACCACGAGGTCCGGCAGCTCGATCCCGCACCTCTCCACAGGATTTTTTGAGCTATGCACCAGTACCCCTAGAAGGCGTTGGACGTACTACTGTAAACAAGATGGCGAGGGAACTACGTAGATGGCGGGCAAAGAAGGCGACAAGAGAGAAAGAGGTGGAATAAGAGAGAGAGAGACAAGATGGGATGACAGGACATGAAGAAACAAGATTGAATGAGAGATCATGAAAAACAACACGGAATGATAGGGCATGAAAAAAACAAAACAAAATGATAGAGTATAAAGTGCAAAAACGAAATGACTGCCTGAAACAAGATGGCGGATCCAAGATGGTGGCAGATACCCCGATCCTCAGCTCCCAGACCTTGTCCCTAAACCTACCAAATCCATCTACTGTCACAAACATGAAAATATTGTATGTTGCATTCTTTCATTGCCTGCTTTGGTAGGTGATTCAAGTGGTCACAATATAGCTAATCTTATGTTGGCCGAATGGAGAGGCTTCACATGCCTGTTACCAACATGAACGCTTTTTCTGCGGACATTGCTCCAGTTATGCTTGGGAACCAAAATGGCATAGCAACTGCACTGATTGTAATGGTATGCTTGTGTCATTTAGTCAATTTGGCAGCAGAAAAGCAGCCTAACATCTCGCCAATCAAAATTGATGAAATTTTTGTAGATGTTTATTATTGCCTATTAAAAAAGCAGCAAACGAAAAGAAAGCCTGACAAAATTCCCAACCCTTAATGATAAATGCGCCAAAAAAAATTTAGAAACATGTTTGCAATGGATGGTTATCATTAGACAGAAAACTAGCTAGGTTAGTTGATCAGTGGGAACCACTGTTAAGTTTTTTCAAGGAAGAAGTATGCCTAAGTAATCAGAAACCACAGTGTTCTTCCCTTACATCATTCCAATGCAATCTTATTCAGAAGATAACTGCAAGTCTGAGGAGAAGGAAGACTCAAGTATTGAGAAACCATCTTCACCTCCTCAAAATAAATACTCGTCATGAGGTAAGTCTGATATTCAGAAACCACAGTGTTCCTCCTCTTCTTCATGCATGCTAACCAAGTAATATGCAACCAATGAACTAGTTAGTCCTGAAGGGAAAATTCTACCAAACGAAAGGCCTTTAATGATTCCAGACCATCCAACAGCAAGAAAGTGGTTCGTACAAATTCTTCATTAGACAGTTCCAAGCTGTGTCTGAAAAATCAAACGTCTAATTTAAGGAGTGAAGAAAAGTTGTTTATGTTTCTCTCCACGCCTCTGAATAGAGCTTTGTGTTTGTTTTTGCTGCATGTTATACCCACATTTGAAAAAGTAAAAACATAATGCTTCAGTCATCATTGCCACAGATTCAGATTTTCAAAGAACTGTTTTCCAAGTTCGTAAAGCCTGCTGCTATTAAGAATATTGATATACTTGAAGTGAGGTACCATTATAGTGAAAACCAAAGAAGACTCGGATTTAGTTGTTGGTTACCAGACTTCACAAATTGTGAATGAACTAACAGAAAGTGACAAGAAAACTTTTTAAAAGTCTGTAAGAAGCTTTCTTAGCACATCATGTTACTATATTATAAATAAGTTCCGGTTTAAAACTTAAGTTCTAATGAAGGCAAGTGTGGCAGATATTGAAGTTATTGAAAAGGCTAGCTTCTCTGATGTGGAATTTTTACTGAGTTCATTTCCCATAATTTTACCAGTTAAATAGAATGAAACAAGGAACATGGCAATAGATGAACTTCAAAATCAGATTTCCCTTCAACTTGAAGATGTTTCTTATAAGACTGCACAGTGTAACAATATTGTAGAAAAGTGGGTTAGTGTAGGGAATGTTAAAGGAGTGGATGGAAAACCAAAATTTGATAGACTGTCAAGAGTAATGATATCAATAATCACCATCCCTTATAGCAATGCGGAGTGTGAGAGAGTATTTAGTATAATAAAAAAAACATTTGAACGATTCGTTTAGTGCATTTGATTGTAAATGTAATGTTGTTTTAAGTACTATCAGAAGTGTGGACATTATTATGAATTAACCTTGTTTCATATTTGTCAGGAAAGGTAAATATTTGTTGTGTCTTTGTTGATTTTTATTTATAGTGTAAAGTCTGCTGTGTTTTTAATTTTTTCCTAGCCAGTTCATAGTAGATTTGTTACATTTTCTTAAACTTTTCATATTATATTTTATTTATATTGTAACTAACCAATTTTTACAGGATTGGGAATTTCAAAATGTTGCAAGTATGCAAGAGATATTGTATTCTATAAATAAAACTTAATTGCTCTTAACATTCTTTCTTAAGTACTAGATGCATTCAAACTTGGTGAGAAGTTGTGTTACACTTCAAAGTAAATGTTTATGTAAACAGTGTACTAACCTCAGTCCAATCCAAGCCATGTGGCTTTGACAGTTGCAATGGCAAAACAGATGTCTAGTGTTGGGACAAACAACAAAATTGATTGATGTGCATTTGGCATGCGCAATCTACCTTACATTCCCTGCACCCTATTGCTTCTAATGGTTCAAACTGGGGAAGATGTATACTGGAAGGAAATGAAGTTGCCTAACCTTGCGTAAGCGGGAATCCAGACTCCTCTCGCGGTGCTGCAGCAGCTGTTTGAAGTCATCAACGCAGCTGTGGTGAGCAGCAAGTGTTTGCTCTGGCCCAGCTGCCTCGGGAAGGTGAAGCTTCAAAAGATCGGCCCGAGGCCGCACCATCAGTCGAGCCGGCACCTGTCACCAAGAGGTCTGGTCACCTGTTGTGCAGGTTGGGGGTGTCTGCACCGATTCATGTATTTCAATACTTGCAGTTCAGGCACCTTCACATGGCTTTACACTCTTCGTAAAGGTTGGTTACTGCTGCTAGGTTGTCCTGGCAATGGAGCTACAGCTTTTACAAAGTGTGGGAGATAGTGTGATATGATATATTGTTGTCACCAAGAGAAGATAGACACTTTTCCCTCCCAAGATAGAGAGCTCCAACACCAAAGGCTACTGTGGAGTGTACGACAGTGGAACAGTAATATGGATTTACTATAACAAACTGTGGTGTCCATCCATCATCTTTCCATCAATCACATAACCAACTGTCAATCAGGGCTTCCAATGAATTCAATCATTCTGCCATTAAAAATTTGGCAACTTTAAACTTTAACTGAACGGACAACTTTCTAAAATTTTAGTGTTGCCTATCTATTTCCAATTCATTAGTTGATTTTGTAGTCACATTTTCTTTACTTAATTATACAATTTATTGCAATTCATTCAATTTTCAGAAGATTTGCAGATTAATAATATTGGCAACACGAGTTCCTGTAGATTATCTATAGTAAACAATATATAGAGAGAAAGTACGAGGGTTATTCGGAAAGTAAGGTCCGATTTCCTATAAAACATAAACCATTACAAATTTTTTCAAAAAAACATTTTTTAAATTTAATTTATTACATGTTTCTCTATTTTTCTACATACGAGGGTTATTCGGAAAGTAAGGTCCGATTTCTTATCTAACATAAACCATCACAGATTTTTTCAAAAAACTTTTTTTATTTAATTTCTTACATGTTTCTCTATTTTTCTACATAGTTACCATATTTGTTTAAACATTTTTCATAACTTTCTAAGTCATAGATGTCTGCCGCCTGTGAGGATAACCAGTTTGTAACTGCTTCTTCCACCTTCCATCTTCTCTAAAAATTGATTACCTTCCTTATGATATCGGTCCAAAAAATCAAGAGCACAAACCATTCTTTTCATTTGGTGTTCCTCAGTAAGCAGCATGGGAACCCAACATGCGCACAATTTGTGAAATTGCAAATTTTCAGAGACAATTTTGTGCAAAGTTGTTCTACCCACATTCGGAAATTCCAATGCTAAAGTTGAAATTTGAATAGCCGGTCTTCACGAATCTTTTCGTCCATGGCTTTGACCAAATCTTCTGTGATCACTGATGGTCGGCCTGATCGCGGTTCATTATGGACATTTTCCCGTCCGTTCTTGAAAGCTCTCACCCACTTACGCACTTTACTGTCACTCATCGCATTGGGGCCATACACTTGACTTATCTGTCGATGAACTTCCGCTGCTGAAACGTTCCTTGCTGTCAAAAACCGAATAACTGTCCGTATTTCGTAGTCGGCCGGATGATCAATTGTTTTAAACATTTTGAACTGACACTGTAAACAGCACACTGCAACAATACCAATTCAAATGGCGTAGTTTGACGAGCAAGGCATGCCGGGAGTCGGTGCGCATACGCGTTACAATGTTCGCGCGAGTTTCGATTAGCTACGGCGATTCGGACCTTACTTTCAAATAACCCTCGTATGTATATAAATGGTTTCAAATTTCATTAATTTTAATAGCGAATGTTTATTCTTCCAATGTATATGTCTGTGCATGAAAAATATAAAGGATTGCCAAGGGATTCTGTTTTTTTTTTCTGAAGGAATTTTTTTCAGTTATTAAACAATTTCAGCTGTGTTAGGTGGCAACATATATCTAATGATGTACTACATAAGATATCTAGTAAGTCGCTTAGTTAGGAGATAGATGGACAGAATACAGAGAGACAAACTCTTTATCTCTCTCTCTCGCTTCTTCTCAACCCCTTCTTTGCTCCCTCTCTTCGCCACCCACAATACACACAATCATCAGTGCAGCAATGCTGCAGCAGTATTTTTGACTGGAACTTACTTTATGAATACATTTCATAAAAACAGAACACCAAGAATTTACATTATACTGTTACGTGCAGCTCCTTCACCTCTGTGCCCTTCCCCTCCCATGAGTAGGCAGAGGAGGGAAGGTGGAGCCATCACATGGGCTGCAATAATAATGTTAATGCGACTGATGTCACTCCCATCTCTGGAGAATGATGACTTGGGAGGTAATGAAAGAGTTTTCTCATCATCATCCCCCTTGGCATGGCTGGAGCTGTGAAAAATCTTCTGGGCCTTGTCATATAATCGATATAAACCATTGTGTATCTCTATGTCAGGAGTCTTGAATGGTCATTAGTACTAGCTGTGTACAACGAAGGGACATGACAGATGATGTGATAGCTCAGTGACTAGTGAGTGCACTACGTGATCATCAGGACATATGAGTGCAGTGTCAGACCACTCGGAGAACAGAGACTGACACCAACCACCAGTATTATAAGTGGGACTTGATGTGTGAGTGGCAGATATTTGGAATGGTGTAAATATAACACAATATAGATTTTGATATTATATGTGTAGGTGAAGTTTAAGTGACTGTGGGTAGGATAAAGATGATGATAAGAACTTGGATTATAATTGAGATTGGCACAAAAATTGCACTCAATGGTAGAATATTAAGTGTTAATAATAGTGATAGGCAGTTGTATTTTGCAAATAATAACTGTGTTAATTTTATACCACTCTAAATAAATTAAATATTTGTTATGTTATTTGTATTAAAACCTCCATTCCTTATGAACTTTGATAACAATACAAACAGAATCATGCTAAATAACCTAGTCAAGAAGCACTTATCGTTAAAACAAACAAAAACATTTTACACTTTATTAGTATCCTGTAACAAATCTAGAGGTAATGAAATGTATTAAAAATCTCAAAACCTAAAACATTTACTTGAACTGACACAATCTCTATTATAGCTATTAAAGATTTCTTTGAATTACTTAGCTATGACACCTATTGATCACGTAATTTACTAGCCTTATATGTGGTGTTTTTACTGGTGAGTTACTTGCAAAAGTCATTTATTGTTAAATAACAATTATTTTTCAGTAATTAAAAATTACAGGTCTGTATTACTTTCCAATACATTTTTTAAGTATTTTTATTTATTGATATCATAGTTTAAGATACTTCAAAGTATATCTACATTGCTTTCTGAAGGAAAAGAGTATCGAATTAGTTATTGGGAGATGAATCTGCTAAACTGGTTACAGATTGTAGAGGCAGGTCAGACGAACAATGAAACACTATGTTCACTGAACTGCCTGCAGCATTCAGCATTCCTGATTAGCAATTACTTATAAATAAATTGTATAAAATAAGGATCAGGAGAATTGTAAATATTGCAACAGAGTGTCGCTAGTGACCTCCAGACCACTCATATCACATGTAAAAAAATTTCCCCCAACTTCGCAACCATGTCATCCATGATGCACAAAAAAATTGGAGACGAATAAGAATGATGGAAAATCAAATAAAATAGCAATACTAAATTAGTTTAAGAGGGTAACTGCAGAAAGTGAAAAAAAAAACTGGTTTTCATTTAGAAGTTTAATTTCTGGCCACCTATCATCTGTTGTTTTTTACTTCCACCACCCAAAAAAATACAAAATATGAAATAGAAACATGGTACAAAAATAATGACTTTGAAAAAGGAGTACAAATATTATATTATCTTTAGATTAACAACTCCCCAATGACTTTAAAAATAGAGGAGCGGGATTTACAGAAGGTCATGTCAGATACTTCCAGTGACAGTTCTACGTCACTGTAACACTTGAAATACACTGCAAAGGTGGGGAGGGGGGCAAATTGACACATTACATGTAGCTGGCAAAATATTTTTTGTTTCTCTGACTTCAACTCAGCCCATGGGACATCACAGTAACCACACCGAGGAACGAACCCGAGACAGCTGCACCCACAAGACGATTGATACCTACCTGCTGCCAGCTATACCAATATGCACGCCAACCATGCGCCACTGCCTAACAAGCAGAACGAAGCCAGCCTGCCCTTAAGCGAGTGACAGATGCCGCCTGCAACAACAGAACTACCCCGCTTCCATCCCCAGCCAAGAGAGTGCAGCAAAGTATGACGCCGCTCATAAAGGGAGGAGGCAGCCAGACAAAAATGACCGAACGACACAGAAAAAAAACCGAAGGGAGGCTGTCGATCGTATTTAGGGCCGGATGAGCCTCCAGAATGCCAGTTGACATCCAGTTGTCATCGCATTGGCTTCCTCTGCCTTGGCAACTGAGCAGCGCACCCTACTGCTGCCGTGCTAGGGCTCTCTGCCTCAACAAGAACTTCTACCAGCGAAGCTTGCTTCAACCCCCAATACACACACTCCACTTGGGGGTGCATACCCCGTTCCTTCAGGACTACACTAGGCAACGGTAGGGTTAGAGTCGTTCAGGACTTCTTCATAAGATGCTCTAGATCTGCTTTTTGCCTAATAGGTCCCCTTCATCTGTTATTAACGTAACTTCCGCCGGTTTCTTGGTAATCACGATAGCCTAGGAGTTATTACAGGTACCTGTATATATTCTCCCGAGAATAAATGTGTTCAAGTTGACACACTGCATTCTAATTTGAAGTGTGATTTATACCTCTTAACCCACCTTTAAACACTATCCCCCAAGGGAGGAGTCTCCTCCCTTGGGGGATGGTGTTTAAAGGTCTTGCCAAACCATTGCCGATAATAGGGTCGGACTGCGGGTTCCCTTAACTGGCCAGTACATCGTCGCAAAACACCACACGATTCGTCGGCCACTCATAATGTGGGTCCACGGCAAAAGGCACTTGGTGCACCCATGCGGTAGAGCCCTTTACTAGGTACATTCCACAAGGAAGCAACTGGACCACACGAGTCAGCTAACCCACTCCATCCACCACATTAAATTTGCCAGTTGGAGTGCCAGGCCTGACGAGGTGTGGTCCAGTAGTCTCTAAACGGCTCATGACGAAGCTTTAGCGCCACAATCCAAAGTCAGTTAACCCACTCCATCCACCGCATGAAATTAGCCAGTTGGAGCACTGGGACTAATGCGGCTTGACACCATTGCATCTGGGTACTCTAGCTAGGGAATTCTGTCACCTGCCCCTTGTTTGCTGCGACGAGCCATATAACCTACTCCATGCCATTCGCCCGACGAGGAGGAACTAAGTGGGCCGATAAGGCAGCTACGGCTCCTACAGACAATCAATTGCCAAGTAACTCATCCCAGTCGGCCTTCAGCATTTCCTCCACTTGGGAACAGGCACAAGCCTCCTGCCGACTGCAGGAGCCTCACTCCTCAGTCTTCCCTAAACATTTGTTTGAGCCACGCCAGAAGACCAGCGAGACCTCTTGCTCAAATCGTTATCTGCCTTCGAATCGGACTTCCTATGGGTCTGGGCATCGCCAGCGCCGTTCATCGATTGCAGCCACCTGCCGCCATTACTCGGAGCCCAGCAGCCCCAGTACCAGCTAGCTTCAGCCGAGCACCAGTTACCCCCAGTGGAGCCCTGAGAGTCGCCTACAGCAGGCAGCCATTAGACAGCTTCAGCACCAGCCTGCAGGTGGTAAGCCAGCATCAACTGCCGCCCCAGCCACCTCAGATGCTTACATAGCTTGCCGCCACCCGACCAGGCTGACTATGTATATCGGCTCCTTAAGGATCAGGTGAACCCACCATAATCAGCCCATATGGCCATCAGGGTTCTCTGCCTGAACCGGCTTAAAAACTGCCATAGACTAGGTGACATGCCAAGCACCCTGGCCGTCACGCATCTGATCATTAAAAATAGCCTCTTTGAAATAGAAGAAAATTTACATAACTGTGAAAAATCCTGAGTAACAAAGTCACCCCTATAACCCAAGTCACCCCCGTTTACGATACTGTCACCTTGAATCCAACACCATGGATGTGTCACTGAAGAGAACCTCCAGTGGGGCCACATGGATTTCCTGTGGTACTTCTTACTTTCCATGGCACTTGTGGGTTTATCAGAATTAACTGCTTGATCACATAATGGTGCATGGCTATAGGAAGAATAAAGGCAGTATTTTCCACTGCAGAGAACAGAACTCCCTTTCTCCCATCACAGACCTAAAAAATGACCTAGAGGAATGTGTATTGTTCCTGAAGTCAGGACCAGTCCCATTGAGCAGAGCTGACACACCTCCTAATGGGAGTTACTGGCATTGGCCGGTGTCTGAGCCTTCCCCCTCCCCCAGATGGTGGGAAGCTGGCATCGTCCACCTGACAGGATTATTGCTGGGAGTGGAACAGGTTGCCTTTGGCAATCCAACTATGGCATGCTGAGCATGAGAAGGAGCGTGAGTGGGAGCTGGCCTGGATTGAACCCGAGTGGGTGTGTAGTTTGACAATTGGTCCGGTGGCGAACCACCTTGTCTGAGGCTGAGGGCCTGTTAAAGGTTACTGGCTTCTTTGGTGGAGTAGGAGGTAGTGGTGAGATAGTACAGGGGTCGTGCCACAGTAGCTGGTAGTGTAGGTTGCTGTTTCCACTGGTCGAGCTGGCCAATGTTCCCCTTTGTTGAGCTTCTTCTTCTTGCTTCCAAGAATACAGCCAGTTGGTCCTCTATCCATCCTCTACTAGGCCTCTGATCAGAGCTAGTACCTGTTTGGGGCTTAATTCGCCCAGCCCTGTTGAGAGGTGTAAGGGGGTAGATAGCGCGAAGAGGATTACAGTGGGTGTACCATACAGGTGGGCACGGCCTGAAAGGACAAAGGTGTAGGCAGGTGGGTGTAGTTGGTGGGCCTGGCTACTGGCCTCCATCAAGTGGCATAGCACACAGAAAGTCACCAGTAGACCCAAGCACCTAACTGCAGGTGACAATATCAAGATAGGGGCGACCACTCTCGAGTTAATCAGGAAGCCGGGAAGTTGCCATAGATCCAAGCATCATGAAGAGACAGGGCTCCCTAACAGGGGCGGCTGTTGGCGTCCCTGCAAATATGTTGGTTTTGCTGGAAGTCGCCGGCAGACCTAAGTACTTACAGAAGGGTGCAACAGTAGAGTGGGCCACTGTTCCAAAACAGTAAAAACACAACCAGTCTGTACCCTGACTAGGGTCTGAAGGGCTGATCCTAGGATGCCAACCAGAGTGAAGCTTAGTCTTAAAAGATGCAAAAGTACGAGGGACGAGTATCACCCCAGTGGGTCGGTGTAATGACTCGTGGGCTGAATGTACCTGGCTAGCTGGGTAGCTGTGAAGCACTGGTGGCTTCAATGAGCTGGCGGGCAGCATAGCATTCCAGACTTAAGCTGCGATAACTGGTAGGTGAGAGTGAAGCCGGTCCATGTCCGCGCAGAGCGACGTTCTACGACACAGCTGCGAGTGTCAGCCTCTAAATGAGGACTGCAGGTCCTCTAATATACCCAAAACACAGGACTGGTACAGTACGGGGGACGCATGAAGCGAAGAGGTCGCAGAGAGAGAGAGAGGGCAGTGGAGAAGTGGCGGAGATTGCCGAAGACAGCCGAAGCTGCCGGCGCAATTCTCGTACACAGCCGTGGCTGGAGGGATAAGGAGAGTAATGGCATGAAGCAGGCTGCAGACCAGCAGGCAGCATCAGTTGGTCCGGGCCAACCCTGGCTCCAAGGCACTGTGGCATGTACGACTTAATGCCCCTTCTCGGGAGGGGGCCGCGGCTGTGACGAAGCTAGAATGAGTAGGGACATTGCCCGTGGCATGTCAGAGCCTTACATTTAATACAGATCGATTGTCCTCGGAATATGGCCAAGGTCCTTAGAGCCTCACTGAGCTCCTTGCAACTATTACATGCTGGTCGCTCACCCAGCTATTTAATGTCCAGCTTAATGTGCCAGCAGAGTATACCTATCCCGAGCGCAGGTTAGAGAAGGAATCATAATTTCCTCAATTCCTCTGCCATATTAAAACAACCAAGTGCAAGGAGTCGGGGCAGGCACCATCGGGCAAAGTAAAAAAGCCTTACGACCATTACAGGCAGGTTACCACCATCGGGGCAACCAAACTGTTGTCAGTCCTCACCTTTACCATACATGGAGATTTCTTCACACTGATATTCCTGTATTTGGCCCAAATGGGCTGAACGCCAAATAGCCACACACCCCACCAAGTGGTTTGCCTTGGTACCATCTATTTGGCCCAAGCCAAATTGCAGATACCCCTTCTCCAGTAGGTTTTATAGAGAGATTCTTGGCTTAGTCAATTTTTGTCTTACGTCCAGAGGTGGCACCAGGAGCCAGCAAGTCACCATGATGTCCTTTCTGTGAAACATGGCGACTACCACTCTCAGATAATCTTGATAGTCATGACACCTCAAATAAACGGATGCCTTCCGCCCCAAAGAGAATACCTCAAAGGGGAGTCCACAGTCACTCCCTTATGATCTGACGACAGCCCAATTTTATCCTTGTAAGCCAAATTTTTAAATGAATGTTAGCACTATCTAAAGAAAATTGACAGTGTGTACTCTGATGTGCGCATGTAGATCAAACATACAAGACAAGCATTTTATTTGGTAGATGTCTACCTTTCGAAGTAATTAATATTTCATTTTTATTACGTATAATTTTTGAGGAAAAGGTGAATAAATATAGGTTTTATTATTTGTTTGTTTACAAGCATCAATAATTAATAATTAAAAAACACACCCTCTTGCATTTGCTATGAGTTATACAGGGCCCGGGCTCAGTCATTATCTGCACATGATTTGGCAAAAGAAAAGGCAGTCATTTATGCCCTTCCAGGATATCAGTTTATTAGAAGACACATATCTATTGAAACAAATTAATATTTTAGTTAAAATTGTATGATTTTTCCAAGAAGCTACTGGAAATGGACTTGATGCTCTGTAAAAAATAATGCTCTCAATATTTAAATATTTCTGATGATAAGGAATGACCCAAGTACTCTAATGGGGTATCATTTTATTCAGAAGACGTCTGCCTGTTGAATTTAATGAATATTTCATTTAAAAACAAATTGTTTTTCTGCCTGATACAGTTAGAAACGGGGTTCTCAAAAGAAAATGTAATTCAAACACAATTTTTTAGTTTCTTTTAGGGATCACAATTGGTATGTTTAAATATAATAAGGGTAGCAATTTTATGAAGTAATAAGCGGTACTCGGGAACGTGGCACCTCATAAAATCGGAGTTCTACTCTTCGAATTCCTACAATAGAATCATTTTATGACACAGATGAATTTTTGTGTATTTTTATGTATTTGAATGTTTTTCTGTCCCAACACAGCATTTCTATTTCTTTAACTCATAGACAGTTCGCTGGGTCCTGCTGCTCCAACCCAATTTGAGTATACACAAACAGCTTTTAATAAAAAAAAAGCAGTCTCTTGCTGACATTCCCTCCATAAATGGTATGGTATTTCAGATCTGGTAAAGCAGCTTGCATGTGATCTTTGGCGGTTTTCACAACCTGTTTGGACATGCTGCTTCTTTGTAGGGTGGTAACCATGTTTCCATCTTCAAAACAACTCACAATGCAAGTACGCAAAATTTTTTGTCCTCTGGGCTGGATAAATACCAAGATTTGAGCGTGTGTTTTGTGTGGAACAGTGACTTTCGTTTCGCCACATGTTTTGCTTTGTTTCATCTCGGCACACTCGGCGCTTTTCGTTTCGGTACACGGTTTGCATTTATTTAATTTTCAGCATGTTCAGTGCTTAGTATTCAAACAAATGTGGTGTTTTAATTTCATCACGGCACAACTGGCACTCAATTTTCTATGCGAGTTTTTGGTTTTGTTCAAGCTATTGCATGTGAGAAGTACTTTTGTCGAGGTACACATGAAGTCGTCACTGATAAAGATTATCGTTTCACTGTTGGAAAGGAATTAAGAAGAATAAAAGGTGTTCATCATAGCAGCAGTCCCATGCCTGTGCTGCTTCATTGCTCAGGCAAGTGATGACATTTCTTTGTATCCTTTTGTCTCTGAAGGTTTTTAATATTCTTTACCTCTGCTGTTATCCTTTGTTGTTTTATACCTGTATTTACTTGTTATCCCAAGTAGTGTTACATAGTAGAGTTTATGGTTGGACTGGCACATTCTTAACTTCAAACAAAGATATGACTCCAAATTGTTTATGTACATAACCTAACCATGGCCGAAGTACATTCAGTGCTGGTGCACCTTCGCTTGAATGAAAGCTACATCTAGTGAGCCAATGCACTCGCACAGGCTGTTACCATAGATATGTCCAAGAAAGTATTGTTTTAGGCAACTTTCCCTAAACTCCGTGACTATTTTGAAGCTGACTACATCACTGTCGAGGCGTCAGCAGCCAAAGGTTTTGATTTTGCTGAACATGCTGTACGCATGGCTGACTTTAAGAAGTACTTTGTAATTATGGCCATTGGTGACCCCTTGACCATTCAGCACAAGGAGGATTCGACATCGTCAACTTGTCAGTGTAGTAGTTCTCGTGTTTCTCTCCGAAAGATCATTTTTTCCCAATTTTGATGGTAACTCAAAACTGTGGTTCAATGTCTCAAATTTTTTTTACATCCTTATCGGCAATAACAATCTATCACCCATGGAAAAACTTGCTTATCTGAAGACTTGCTCTGCGAGGTGAAACCCTTGGTTTGGTTTAGTTGTTGCCTATGTCAGACTCCAATTTTAGTGTCGCTTGGAAACTGTTAACAGCCTAGAATGATAGCAAATGCCTCATCGTAAGAGTGCATGTTGATGTGTTACTGCGAGGTTCTTCAAATTCTACTAACTGCACAAAATCCTTGCATCACAACATCACTGAAAACTTTTCTGCTTTGAAACCCCATGATGTGCCAGTAGAGCATACTCCTGCCAATTGTATGCAAATGTTTGGACCCAGTATTGCACACGCAGTGGGAGATGACTCTTTCAGATGAGTTTCCCACATTAGATGCATGTGTTCTGTTTCTTGAGAAGCATTTCAAGACTCAAGAAGTAGTAGGCCCTGTTGAATCTAAGAGTGCCACTATTTTTCCATCTAAGTCAAAGATAAAAACTCTGCTAAATGGCTGCCTGATAGTGAGCAAATGTCTAAATACTTTGTGAGCTCTCATTCAACATATTGCTTGTGCAAGTGTCTTCACAATCTGCACAAATGTTCAGAGTTTTGTAAATGTCTTACAGATGATCGCTTCAATATACTTATGGTACACAAATTATGTCTCAATTGCCTTGCCGATTCACATCAAGTAAAACAGTGCCCTTCAAAGTCATCCTGTCAATGCTGTGGCTCGTCACATCATTCGCTGGTACACTTTGGGAAGGATGTTGACACTCAGAGTCCAGATGAGACTACAGACTTCAGCTCTGCATCGCAAGACGAGCCATGTTTGATTGTAACTTGTAGTTACACTTGTCACAAGTTCAGTGTCGACTGTGTTGTTGTCTACCGTGCAGGTATACATTGTCAATAATTCTGGCGCTTGTGTTTGAGGTTTACTGAATTCGGCAAGTTAGGCAAACTTTATCACTGCATGCTGCCGGAAAAAATAAGGGCTGCCTCACAAGAGAACTAACTTAGACATTTAAGGTATTTACAACACTCCAGTCAATGTTGCTAAGTCATTGTAATGTCTCCCATATAAGGAAATTTTCATTTTTCTGTTGATGCCTTTGTGCTTCGCTATAATCACACACCAATTGCCAAGTGTACAACTTTCTGGGGATGTGCACAATGCTGTTACTCATCTCAAGTTGGTTGATCCAACCTTTGACAAATCAGGCCCAATCGATCTGCTTATCGGTGCAAACTTGTTCCCATATATGTAAACAGGAAGTAAATTTGAAGGCACTCCAACAGCCTTGGATTCTGTCCTAGGCTATATCCTCACGAGGCATGTGGAGCAAAGGTGTTGCCCTATGGTTGGGTAGTTTTGTATTTTACTTTTGATTGTTCCTTCTCTACCTGAAGTGACAAGATGTTTTGGGAGGTGGAAGAGTTCTCAGCAAGTAAATGCCTATCAAGGGAGGACATTCAGTGTGAAGCCCATTTTGTACAACTATACTCTAGGGACAGTGAAGGCAGATATTCAGTGATGTTACCCTTTCTGACATCAGCACCCACCTTTGGTTTAACCAGACCTCAAACTGTTAGCTGTCTGCTTCATGTAGAGACACTTTAAAAATGATCTTCAACTGAGGCATATGTACTCCTGTTTCCTGGAAGACTATTTATACAGTAGCCACATAGAAGTCTGGTCAGAATCACAAGTTTTAATATCACCAGTCCACTATATCCCACACCACTGTGTAATAAAACCAGAGAGTTCCACCACTAAACTCAGGGTTGTGTTCGACACTTCAACGAATAATTCATCGGGTATGTCACTGAATGTGACCATTATGGCAGGTCCTAAGCTGCAAAAAAAGGCATTGTTACGTGTCTTGCTGTCCTTCAGATTGCATGAGGTTGTATCTGAAGAAGAAAAGGAGAAATTTCCAGCAGCTTCGAGGGTTTTGAAAGTTGATATTTATGTGGATGGGTATCACTCAATAGAGTCTGCATTGGAAATTCAACAAGAGTTGATTTCTTTTCTTGCCAGAGGTGGCTTCAAGTTGAGGCAATTTGTTGGCAACCATCCAACAGTTTTCGAGTGGTTGCCTTCTTGCTCATTGGATGATCATGAAAATCAGGTCATTTGAGTTCTGGGCTTGGAATTGAATCCTGTAGCAGATACTTTCCCATACAAAACTCAGAGTAGCTCAAACCCTGCCACCAAGTGTAACATCCTGTCTGAAGCTACCTGAATATTTTATCCTTTATGTTAACTTGCTCCTTTTGTGTTGTTTATTAAGCAGTTGATTCAAACTTTTTGACTTAAATAGATGGACTTCGATGATGTACCACCACTGGAGATCGTCCAAAGTTGGAGACTTCTAAATTGTGAGCTTCTTTTGGTGTCACCCTGTGCTCTTCCAAGACTGGTTAATGGGTATGCTGGTTGTTCGTATCAATTTCTAGAATTTTATGATAGCTCAGAGGTAGGATATGCTATAACGATCTACTTGTGGGTCAGTGCACCAGGGATTTAAGTCACTATACATTTACTTGCAGCTAAATTAAAGGTGGCACCTGTCAAGGTTTTCTCACTGCCTCATCTAGAGCTTTGTGGGGCTGTGTTGTTAGCTCATCGCCTACATCATGTTGTTGAACTTGACATGTGGCGTGTTTCTGAGTATATTATTTCGACCATATATCATTATGCGTGGCCTCATGGCACCCAAATGGAGTATTAAGCCCTGAGCCCGCTTGCTTCCGAAGCTGACCGGCATACTCCCCGACTAGGGAAACCCAAGGAAACAGCAGTCAAACCACTGATACTCAGTATGCTAGATGGGCACATCATATAATCGCCCAAGTCTGTGAAACCCAGCGAAGCAAGGCACAAGAGTTTTCCCTAAGTGAGCGGCAGATACCGCCCGCACACAAGGAAACTACCCCACTTCAAACCTTGTAGCCAGTAATGGGCCGCCCACGAAGGGAGAAGCCACCCTGCCAGAGACAAACACCCGATGATGCACCACAGCCAGGGTATATAAGGTCGCGTGCTGCCGAGGAATGGCACTTCATCTCAGCAGCTCTTCTTAGCACACGTGCTAAGGCACTGTGCTCTATACTACCTACACATGAGGACCCCCAGTACCACCAGTCTCCAAGACATTATTATAGATCCAGCGACCAGCTACCTTCGAAGAAGTATTCCACCCTTAAACTCACTCACCACCTTGGCAGTGACACCCAAGTCGCTTCAGGTCTAACATAGTTGATAGTTAGGGTCCAGTTGTTATCACAGCTACCTAATTTTTTGCTTCTGTTGTAATTCGCTAACAGATGCCCTTCACCTGTTTTAAAGTTATGTTAACTTTTGCCAGTTACATCAGTAATTAGGAAAGTGTAGGATATAGTACAAGACACCGGGTTTATTCCTCTTTGAATAAACATATATTCTAGTCTAACCTCAGAGTACTCATTGTATGGTGAAACAGTGATGTCATTATTTCTTTATAAGCGCTAACCCTCAAGGTAGAGGCAGGCGAAAGTGGTTTTTCCACTGATTCCCAATCCCAGAGTAGGACTGCAGGCTTCCCCTACTAACCAGGGCAGCATGTGCATCGCCAAACACAATATATTCGCAGGCCGCCCTATCCATGGACGAGATATGCAAAGGTACCTGGTACACAGGACAGTCGAGCCCCTACTAGAAAGACTTCGCAAGGAAGTGGTTTGGCCACCCAAGTCAGCTAACCCACTTCATCTACCATGCGAGATTTGCTAGTTAGAGTGCCATGTCTGACAAGGAGTGCTCTAGTCACCTCTGAGCTACTCACGACGCAGCAGTAAGGCCACCTAATTCAGTAAACACACACCATCCACCGTGTGACGTTCTCGGCTGAAGTGACAGGAGTGACCTCATCGCCTATGGGCACTCTCTAACTAGGGATACCATAGCATGCCCCTGCTTTGTGCAGGTATACTGTAGTACCTTCTACCCACACCATTCGCCCACAGAGGTGGTACTAAGTAGAGCAACAAGAGCAAGAGAACAGCTACTGCCACTGTGGCTAAACAGTTGTTGGGTAACCCAACTGCATCAGCCCTCAGCTGCATCATCCCCTGGGAATGAGCTCAAGCCACTCATTGACTGCCAAGGCCTCACCTCCCAGTCCTCCCTAATAAGCTCTTCGAGTCACCTCATCAGACCACCGGAGACACGCATCCCACCATGGTCTGTCTATGCCTGGGCCTGCATGTGGCCTTGGGAATTGTTTCAACGAGCTAATGTTTGCAGCGACCAGTCGCCTCCACCGGCAACCAGCCGGCAGCCAGGACACCCGCAGTTGAGCCCACATCCAGCCATCCTAGGATGTGCCACCATACCAAGACATCTGCCTCCAGTTGTTGATCAACCTCGGGTATGCCTCAGGCAAGGTAAGCCAGTACCAGCACCTACCCCAGCCGCCCAAAATGCTCTCAGAGTACCAATCGACTACATACCTTGCAGATAGCCTACACTTCTGACTCTGTATACGGGACAAGTTAAGGCCAAGCGCCTCATAATACAGACTCCCCCCTTAGTAGAATTTGCTTTAACCTGTGTCTCTGACACCTAGTGAAACCCTTGCTTACATTTGAAACACACCACTTAAAACTAGCCGCCATGCATCAAGTGTAGGTTTTTCATGGCTCCCAACATGGGGCCACAGCATCTTATTGGTCTGAGAATAAGACAGAGCAAGGCCAGCGAGACCCAGAGAGAAAAATATAAATCTGGTAGACACTCCGCTTAATGTACTGGACTTCGGAGAGTCGTAAAACACCCTATGGTGCTCAACTTAATTACCCAAGAGAATGTCCAATACAAACCTTAATGTAGCCGAGCAAGGCGAATGCTCCGCAACTACAGGGGAACCAGACAGCACCAGAAATGAATGATGTTGCATGGCCACCTGTACGTGAACAGGTCAGCATGCTACATATTCACTGTGCACATTGTAAGGGTCGATTCCACTACCTGTGTCTGGGGTGGGACAACGAACATAGGCCTACAGATGGATTATAATTTCGCTGTGAGCAATGCCGGACGCAACAATCTGCATACTGTGACTGGATAACTGGTGCAGGGTAAGGTATAAATACCATAACGTGCATGATGTGTGCCCAAACCTTTCACCACCTCTGCATAGGGTAGCCTGACAAGCGCATTACATGCCTAGGATTAATATACAGGTGCGAGGTATTTAGGAGAGCTGAAGAGTACCATCCAAGTAACCCCGGTGTGCATCACAGTGTAGTGTCTGCCCGGAGTTCAGATGGACCCCAGCTACCGGAATTTGCTGGAAGACCCCAAGAGGGCCCCGGTAGCTTTCACTCAAGAATGAGAACACGAATTCAGAGAAAATGGAGTCCGAACCAAACGATGGGTTACGAAAGCCCGCAAACCATTAATGGGGAAAGCCCTGAAATGGTGGGACTGGTATAAGAAATTCATTCTCAAATGGTCCTAGCTGTGCGCCAGACTATCCATACAATTTTCCAGGGAAGAGGTCTTAACACAATTCCACAGACAAGCCCAAGCCACTGAATACAAAGCAGAAATCTTCATCCAGAGTACGGCGAGACTGCAGCAGCTTGGGTGCGGCGACTACCCGCAACTCGTCGCGTCCCCAGATGGCTGATAGGGGATCCCCAGGCAACTGGGGTGGCTGGAAATACTTGAATACCAGCCCACGGACCAACTGGCCAGCGAGGGAGCCCCGTCTTTGGGACGTGGGAGCCCATGGCAGCACGAAGTACACCCAGCCAGGTGTAAAGGAGGCGGGAGGAGCATCGTCACTGGCGAGCCAAGGGGGAGCTTCCAAGCGGCGCGGACCAAGACTAGGAGCATCGGACGCCTGAAGTGCAGGCGACGAGTGCTGGAAGCCTGGGCGCGCATGGCTTGTTTGGAATTTCTCTCCTTGTATATGACCAGCCACTTTNTTGGAATTCCTCTCCTCGTATATGACGAGCCACTTTGTCTAGCTGAGCACTGGCAGGGGCTTGCCCCTCCGGTTTCTCCTGCGCTGCTGTGCGAGATATCATCTTATTGGTATTGGCAGCAGCTGGGCGATTGGGCGGTGCTGCCTGCTTGGGGCTCTCTCTGCCGGGAACTGATGCCCCTTAAATCAGCGAAGGCGGGGAGAGCTTCGGGTTTGGTGGGCCTCTGCCTGATCGTCAGTAAACGCCTAGCTGGGTGTGAGTGGGAGCGAGCAGCTAGGATGGTTAAGTNACGCCTAGCTGGGTGTGAGTGGGAGCGAGCAGCTAGGATGGTTAAGTGAGTGCACTAGGCAAATGGCTGTAAAATAGAGGAGATGGGAAACCTGCTTCCATGACGTCTGGGCCGAAGGTTATTCCGCCGCTCAAGCGGAAGGCAGAAGATGAGCCCTCCGACATCGGAAGCTGTGTCTGCTCGCCTGCACCACCGGGTTTATACCCACAGTTTCGGCTTGCTGGCTGCCTGTAGTATTGTCGCGCATTTATGTGTGGGAATGCTGCAGGTGGTCTCGGCAATGGGAAAACTAGCTTTGTCTCATTGTCGCTGCCAAGGGCGCCCCAGCCCACAAGTCCCGCTTCTTCCTCTTCTAGATTTTCGACTCCACATTAAAGAGCATGGAATCCACACCTGCTGCCTCCTTTAACATTTTTAATGCATGATAAGTTTTGAACTTATTTCCTGTCGAGAGGGTTTTTACTGTGTCTATGCAGGTTTTTCACCTCTCCCTTCTAAAGAATAGCTTTGCTATTACACTCTCAGGGATGCAGTCATGGCCACAAACCTGGCCATGGCTGCTTTATCCCTCCTTGCCACGATGCACGCCTCCTTTCCTAAATTCCCTCCCATGTAGGCGTATGGGGCTTAGCCCTGAGACGCAACGCAGTCCAGACCTACCCCCGGACAACACTTAACACTTAGTTATTAGGGTAGTTAGTAAAAAAAAAACACTGTGATATGGGCTGAACGCAAATACTGCTACAATTTAGAGGGCCAACACTTCATCTCCAGACCAACAGAAAGGCCCTATGAGTCCAAGAATACCAAAGCCAAACTAGGGAGGTGGGCGATGTTCCTAACCAAGTTATACTTCGAGGTCCAACACTGTCCAGGGAAATTGAACGACTTGCTCGACACATTCTCGCGCCAACTAGATGTCCAGGGAGGAACCAAGGAGGACGAGGAGTGGGAGTGGATGACCACTCTTACACCCTCACCAAGAAGTCTGGCAGAAATAATTCTCCTTCTTCAATTACAAATTAGTTGGTACAGTTTGAACTACTTCCAACAAAATGACCCTGGAGCCAAATGCCTCCTTAGAGACCCCCTGCACAGGTTAAAACTAAGAGACAACGTAATATGGTCCTGCAATGGTAATCCCAGAGCACCTTTGATAATTTTGGTCCCCAGATAACTATAAGCCGAAATTTGCAGACATCACCATGACCACCGCTAAGCCGGTCACCCTGGTATTAAAGAAACAATCCGTGATACAGGAGATAGGTACGTGTGGGATGGCATAAGCTGTGACATAATATAGTATGTCACAAACTGTGATGCGTGCTGCTGTAACAAAGTTTACATGGTACCCAGGTACACTGAGAGAAGTCCTAATGGCCATGCATGCCCTTGACCTACCTAGCCACCGACCTGATGGGGCCCTATCCCCAAAGAACGAGAGGGAATCGTTATCTGATTTTCACGACGGGTGGAAGGAAGCTTTCCCCTCCCGAGTCAAGGAACCCCGAGGATCATTAAGAAATTTGAACTAGAAATCTTTCCCCACTGGGGATAACCTCAAGCAATCTTAACAGACAATGTCACCAAGTTTATGGGGTACAAATGGTAAGCCGAAAGTAACCAATGGGGTGTAGAAACCTGGACGACCCCACCTTGCCACCCACAGACCAACCCCGCCGAGCAGAGGAACCAGAAGCTGAAGAAAAGCCTCCGACTCAATGTTGGAGAAAATCACCGACATTTGGACGCCCGATTGCTGGACATCCTGTTTGCCCTCCGCTGATGCAACAATGAGGTAATGGACATGCGTCCCAGTCAACTGGTATTGGGACATACTATACACTGACCTGGCGATTGGCAGTGGGAGCAGGAACCCACTGCAATTCCTCAACCCGAGTTGGTCAGACTGAAAGCCCTGACATTCAAACGAAAAGCCCAGGAAATGCAGGACCACGAGTTCACAACTTTGAAATCGACGAAGTGGTCCTACTCAGCAGTTATCCTCTCAGCAGAGCCAAAGACAAATTCAGCACTGGGTTGGCCAAGAAAAGGGAAGGCCTCTGCACTGTCGTCAGGTGGTGAGAGAACATGTGCTGGCCCGAGGACCCACGAGTAATAGTCGGAAAAGTTACCTGATGACAAATGAGGCTCTATTCCGCCATCACAGAGCACACTGACCCCATCAACCCTGAGCCATGGGTAGACGTCATAGGAAGGGAAGGCGACCCAACGAAAAAAGGACCTGAGGAAGCTGCAACTCACTCGCTCCGAGAGTCTGCCACCAGTCAAGCCCTGGATAATGACCTACAAACTCCCAGGCCACCGACAAGAGACCCACCAGGGGCACGATCACATCGGGGACGTATCGACCACCCAAAGGAGTGAATATTGGTACTATCGGTCACGTCCACACCGACTAACTTCCCATAAAGAAAAAAAGTCTGAGGATTTAATGGGTCAACCCCGAAACAGTCCCAGATATACTGAAGGGGTCCAATGGACAGGCCCCTACACCACCACCAACACAACCCTGCATACTCACAGAAGAGGAAGTGCCCAGAAGTGCCCCAGAGTCGGACGACTCTTAAGAAACTACGACCATCCCCGAACCCGAGAAGGATGAGCCCAGCAGAGCCAAGGGAACAGGGGAATCAGATGAACCCCTGCCTCTGCCAGCCACCGCAACCACAACCTCGTAGAAGGAGGTGCCCAGCGGTAACCTGGAGCTGGATGGCCCTGGGGATACCACCACAGTAACCACTCCAGAGAAGGATTAACGCAGCAGTGCCAAGGGGGCAGGGGAATAAAATGAGTCCCTGCATGTGTCGGACACTCCGACCACATCCTCGCAGAAGGGTGTGCCTAGCAGTACCCTGGAGTTGGATGGCACCAAGAAAACCACTACAGTAACCAGTCCAGAGAAGGATGAGCCCAGCATTGCCGAGGGGGCAGGGGAAGCAGATGAGCCCCTGCCTCTGATGACCACCCTGACCACATTCTCGCAGAAGGATGTGCCGAGCGGTACCCTGGAGCTGGACTGCCCCGAGGAAACCATCACTATAATCGAACCGCATATGGATGTGTTCAGCAGAGCCGATGGTGTTGGGGAAGCAGATAAGCACCTGCCTCTGATGGCTACCCCAACCATGTCTTCGCGGAAGGATGTGCCCAGCCGTACCCTGGATATGGACGGCGACAAGACACCGAATCTAGCACCAGAAGAAAGGAGGAGCCCCACACTACCCAGGTGACAAACCCGATGTGAGAGCTGCTACCCCAAGCCTTCTATAGGGCGCTCCAGGAACAGATAGGTCGCTACCGAAAAACGATGTGGCGTCCTACCAAATGTTTTATGTGGCTATACCCCCAACATGGGGCCTTATGAGGATACCAAGCAAAGCTAGAAGACTACAGTGAAAAGTTATAATAGAACAAACGCTTAACCAGTGAAAGAAGACAGGACTTCCACGAACATAGTGTATAGTATAGACTAGGACTTAGGATTACGGGAATGGGTCGTAAAACCGAGACGAATGGACATCATAATTAAGTATCTCGCGGGCTGTAAGAGCCACACTGAAAGGCAGCATAGATAACGAGTACATAAGTGAACCGCCAGTAGAACCTAACGAGTTAATAAGTGAACAGCCAGTAGAACCTTCATCAATGTGACAAAGTGTCGACAATGGGAACTAACTTCCTAAACACACGCTAGCCAACACTGAATTTCCCAGAGCGTGTCACGTAACCCGAAAAACAAGGAAGACAAGAACCGTCTGCATAATTAATTAAGAAATCATTGCATGTGGATGACTGCTACCAAACAACAGAATAACAACTACAGAAACCAGAATTGTAAGTATTGAATAAATTGAGGATTTATGTTGAGTGTCCATGTGTTTTTATTTTGTTTGTAGATGACCAATACGACAATGTGTTAGTTATAATAGAAACATATTCTGGGTAACTCACATACACGTCACTACGTAACGGAAGGCTTAGCACCAGCCCATTTTTAACCCAATGACACATGTCTATAATATGTGACGTGAACCGCGCGTTCACGAGCTCCTTTGTGCCCACTCAGACTGCCGAAGTCGTGTCCACTACACCAGACACACCACACCAACGGACTTGTGGGCATGAGTGAGTGTGTTATTAATTGTATCAGTGTTAATAATTGCATCAGGGTATTTACTCAGTGTTATTAATTGTATCAGTGTTAATAATTGCATCAGGGTATTTACTCAGTGTTATTAATTGTATCAGTGTATATAAGTAATATCATAATTGTCATCATGGAAGACAGTCAACCGCCACAGTCAGGGACATTTGACATTGTACACTTGGCAATACAGTGGCTGGTACAGTGGAAACATTTAGGATTAATATAATCATTTTTATTGTTTATTTGTAAAAGGAAAAATTATGTTGTGTTAGGTTAATTAAATTCATGTCACTTTCATTTCATAATCATTTTTTAGTGTATATTGTGCTTCATCGTTTCGCCGCTTGGCGTCGCCTGCACTCAGGTAGCAGAAGCCGGCGCACGCTTCCTCCCAGTTCTCTTCAGCACTTGAACGCATCAAGGCGTGTTAGTCTCTCGCTCCGCAAAGGCACTCGGTGCCGACATCTTAAGCTGAGCTCATATTCACTGCCATAGACTTCCCTTCATGAACCGGATAATTTGTATTATTTGTTATAGCGCCGAGAGGAGAGCAACATTACTCTCACCAGAGAGTTTTTAAACACAGTCGCGTTTCACATTATAAAGCCGTGTGGACGCTCACAGTTCCAGGCCATTAAGGTCACGTATTTTGTATTAAAGTTGTGTGTGTTCATTAAGGAGTCGCAAGGAATAAATAACTCCACAAGCATCTTAAGTGTTTCATTTGTAATTTAATTAAGGCGTGCGAGGCAGCCTACAGCCTCGCCATCATATGTGACAGAGTGTAAACCAGAGTCCCCTAGGCCGTCGACCGAAACGACTCTCATTTCATCAACTCATCGCAGAGCTGTGGCGCCGAGCACATATTTCATACATCATTAGCTCTGGTAACACCACTCGTCAAGTTGACTTTCCCAAATAGGGGCGAGAATTTCACCGATCCAGTGCTTGACCACGTCATATGCTATGTGACCCATAGAAGAGTCCACAGAGCAAAGCCCATTTAAAACATGCCTTAAGCATCATGGCAGGTAGAAAGAAACACCCCACACACCCATTGTAAGTTTTAGTATTATATATACTTTTCAATTTCACAGTGTTAAAATTTACATGTACACATTTACTTGCAATTACAGGTCAGAAACATTGTAGTTTATTTGATGTACCCACAACCCTCAGCTGTTCAGTGTGTGACACATATCTACCATTAACCCGACACACCAGTACAATATGCAAAACACTCTCCTCTCCAGGGGGTTGAAGTCCTTAGCGAGCCACTCACCTCACCCATCAGCCACTTGGAGAGAGAGAGAGACAGTGTTACAGGAAGATGGACCATTGCACATCAACACCGAGAGAAGGCACATAATAGCAAGGGTTAAAGAGTAAAACATAAGAAATTTAAAGTCGCACTTCAAAATTATTCCCAATCCAAAATCGACGAGATGAGTCTCTGTCGCAATGGAGGTGGGGCGATTGAAGTGTGACTCATTTCTGAGTATATTTTTTTCGACTCCATCTCATTACATGTAGCCGCACAGCATCAAATGGAGTATTGACCCCGAGCCTGATTGCCTCCAGAGCCGACAGGCATGCTTCCCAACCAGGGACACCCTAGGAAATGGCAGTCAAACAACTGATATTCAGTAAGCTAGATGTGGACATCATATAATCTCCCCAGCCAGTGAAACCCAGCGAAGCGAGGCACAAGAGTAGCCCCTAAGCGAGCGGCATATACCACCTGCGTACACAGAAACTACCCCACTTCCAACCTTCCCAAAAGATCGCAGACAGTGCTGCACCGCCCACGAAGGGAGAAACCACCCTACTGGAGACACACGACAGACGAAGAAAACCGAGACACACCCTGGCCAGGGTATATAAGGCCACACACTGCCGATAAACGGCACTACATCTCAGCATCTCACCTTAGCACAAGTCGTGCTAAGGCACTCTGCTCTCTATTTTCTACTCAGGAGGAATCCCTCATACCACCAGTAACCAAATTCTTCCGGATCCAGCAACCAGTTACCTACGAAGAAGTCTCCCTCCCCTCCCGACCAGCCATCATGAAGACTCTCTCTGTCTCTCCACCTTGGCGGCAATGACACCCGAGTCCCTTCAGGACTAACATAGTCGACAATTAGGGTCCAGTTGTTATCACGGATACCTAATATGTTTGCTCTTTTTGCAATTTGCTAACAAGTCCCCTTCACCTGTTTTAATGTAACATTAACTACCGCCAGTTACATCGGTAGTAAGAAAGTGCAGGAGATAGTAACAGGTCACCGGGTTTATATCTCTTTGAATAAGCACGTATTCTAGTCTATCCTTACAGTACTCATTACTTGGGTGCTGGCCTTGGAGGTGGCGAGTCAGTGTTCGACTCCCTCAGGGGCACATGATGTGCACATAATTATGCGGAATCGAAATAATAATGTGTAGGAAGTGTCAATTCACTTTCCGTCCATTGCAACAGATAATCATCTCAGCGATTCTGGGCAAAGGGGTGTAGTCAGACGGACCCCTTAATATGACTGGTTGGTTTCTAGCATGGCCGCTCTTCAGTGACTCTTGGTTAGGCTAGGCTGTGAGCGCTGGGTTGGCAGCTCATTATCGCTACTGCGAGTGTGAGTGTGTCACATGGCCACAGGTCGGGTGAATGAACCGTCCCTTCAAGGTCGAGAAATAAAGCATGTTGCTCACATGGAACAGCTGAGGGCTGTAGGTATTTACATATAACTTATTACAGTCTTGTTTCTGCAATAAAATACGGAATTTTACATGTGCTATGTATTGTATAAAAACTCAGGGAAATAAAGAGAGCTAGCGCAAACCCACATGGACGTGTTTTAACTTTCTCCTGCCATGACACTGACGACTAATTTTTACGTAGGCTGCTCTCTAGCCTCTCCTGTGTCGCATGACAGGGACATGTTACGTGTAGCAATGGGTTCTAACCTGAGCGGAGTATTTATCCCCTTCATCTACATAGGAACCTGTTAAAAAGGTAAGTTGCACTTCAAAAGAAAAAATTGCAACTACTTAAAATTACGTACGGGTCACCTACATTAGCTAAAAAAAACTAGCACTAAAAAAGAACATGACACTGGAATGAAACATAACTCTCGTTATACAATTTTTGTGTTGGGTGATATCCACAGCCATTCCCCAACCAGTTTGACATCCGCCTGTTATTTCATGCTTCACTTTGGTTGACCTAATTGCTATCTGTTTCCAAGGCACGCCTGCTGGTATCTGCCATTGTTGTGGACATGCTTCGCTCTGGGCCACGTTCGATCTTTCATCACTTTCACAATTGTTTGTACAGTGTTCTCATCAGCATGTTGTTTTACAATTGCACTGAGTTTTCTTTTATCATTATTACACTTTGATGTCCTTTCGTCTCGGTAACCCCAGATTATTATATTTCACTTAGTAAATTACTAGTCATGTCTTTTCTCTTTATTTATAATTTCCCCCCTTACGGTTTAGTCTGTCACACGCTCCTGTCTCTCTGCAGTCGCAGAGCTGTTGAGGGTAGGGCTATGTGAATTTGCGTGTAGGCCTCTACGTTGTTTATCTGTACCTGCCGCCTTGGTTTTGGAAGTTGGTGCGGCAGGTGCTTGGAGGTAGTTCTCGCCTCTGGGGTTCGTCATTTCTGCTCTGTGTGTCGACTTGGTCCTACTCGAGCAGAGATAGGGGTTCAGTACCCACCTGCACCTCACCTACAGGACTGGGTTCCATTGGTATGGCTTCATTGCTGGGCCCCACCTGCTTCGGCTGCTGTGACAGGTGGAAGCAAGGACAGGACATCGCCCTGGGCCTCGCCTGCAGGGTCGGGCACTTATGTCCGTCAAGATGACGCAATTCGACACCACTGTCTAGTACTGAATCACTGCTGGCCTTATCTGCTTCTTCGGCTGCTGCGACAGGCAGAGGCAAGGGCTGGACATCACCCGAGGCCTCGCCTGCGAAATCGGACACTTCTGCACCATTGTGATGAGACAGTTTAACACCACCATCTGGAATTGAGTTACTGCTGGGGTCACCACCACGAGAGATGAGATCAACTGGCCCGGGAGCTTCCTCGTGGTGATCGGTTGGGCGGCCATTTAGAAGGTGTGGAGGGTAGAGTTCGGATGGACATAGCTCCCTTCGGAGGCCTGTAGATTTCTGCAGTGGTGGCTCCAGTAGGTGGTCTGTCCTCCAGTGACTATTGACGATGTCGAACTTAATTATATGTCTCGGAGGTGTGGGTCGGCGTCTGGGGGTGTACCTTTTGGAGCGGGACACTCCCACTGTTGATGACTAGGTCTTGGTCCATCTGGAGCTTCTTCTACTGTGGTTGGATCTGTGAGGCAGGGCCTCATATGAACACGGGTAGCTTTACTGACACTGCTGTGAGGGTCTTCCATCTAGTAGACATTATCTTGCCTCCTGGCGACAGTGTAAGGGTCCTCCCATTTCTGTACTAGGCTGGCACAGAACTTGTCCTTAGATCGGCTCAGTGGATGGTTCCAGAGTAGAACCTTTCTCCTATATCAAATTGTTGTATCCCTATCTTAGGTCTGGGGGGTTTGCAATCAATATACCTTTCTTGGGCTTCTCTGGCTTGTTGGGTGCGATTTAGTGCTTCCATGCACATTGTCTCGGGCTGGGTCATAACAGAAGTTTACCTCCCCCCTTGTCAGGCTCTAAGCCTTGGTAGAGATCTGCCGAACAGCAATTTACTGGGAGAGGTGTCGATCGCCTCATTGTTTCGCCACATCAAGGTTAACAGGATATCCTGCAGATGGGTATCCCAATATTAATGGTCGTTTCTCACACTGAGTTGGAGGCTCTTCTTTAACTCCTTGTTCCTCGGATCAGTGGGGTTGGCCTGTGGGGGATATGCTGGAGTTGTCCATGTCTCTACCCCCGGTTTATTGCAGGCCTTCTTTCAGGCTATGCTCGTGAATTGGGTCCCATTATATGTTAGAATCACTTGTGGGTATCGCCAGCAGGAAAGATTTCTGCTTTGAATTTCTGCAGGATTCCCCGGATCTGTTGGCTGGGTAGGGGAAAAGCTTCCACGCATCTAGAGAACTGGTCTGTGATGACCAGTAAGAAGCAGTTCCCTCTGGTGCTGCGTGGGGGCAGGGCTCATCAAATCCACAGTGAAGTGAATCCACAGTGTTTGTGGGTGATATGGAGTGCCAGAGGGTTTTTTGGGTACAGTGTATGCCTTGCGACGACAGCATGCCTCGCAGTTGTTGACATACTGCCAAATGTCTCTGCTCATCCCATCTCAAATATAGCACTGGCATATGTCTCTGAGTGTCTTTTTTATTCCCGGTTGTCCATCTTAATGGTTATCATGGTGGTGCTTGCACACACCCAGGTATGAGGTTGTGGCGACCCACATCTTCCACTTGGTCCCTGGATTTCCATTGCAGGACCAAACCACTGTGTATCACAGTTCGTACCAGTGGGGTAAATCAGCGAGTAGGCGTTTCACCTCCAGATCTTGCAGTTGATGGTAGCTCATGGTGTACTTGCTAATATGCAGTTGCTGTAGTCGGATCGCTTCCTCGGGGCTACGTGGCGAGGTAGGGGGTGGGGTAATTTTCTCCCAATCCTCCCCCCCCCCCAAATCCTTCTTGATCGTCTGGCTGATGGGAGAGGGCGTCTGGCAGTACATTCATCTTTCTGGGACAGTGTTGAACTTCAAATTCGAATTCGGTTAAAAACATTACCCATCGATTTAACTTCGACTTGGTGTATTTCGATGCGTGGAGGGACTTGAGGGCTTTGCTATCTGTCCGGAGGAAGAGGGGCTGCCCCTCGAGGTGGTAACGGTATTTGTGCATGGCCGATATGATGGCGAGACAATCTTGTTCTTTAATATGGTAACATTGTTCAGTTGTGTTAAGCATTGTGCTGGCATAGGCAACCACCTGTGGTTTCTTGTCGTCATCCTCTTGATACAGCACTGCACCTAGTCCGGTGTGACATGCATGTGTTTGTAGAATCAACGACATTCGTTCTTGTGAGCGGTGGAGTACTTGTATCGACCTAAAACTGTCGAGTTCTTGGAACACAGTTTGTTGGTCTGTTCCCCACTTCCAGCGGGTTTCTTTCTCGTGTAGCTGCATTAGTGGGCCCATCAGTTGGGCGATGTTGGATACAAAGTCGCATAACCAGTTGCACAACCCGAGGAATCTTTGTAGTTGTTTCTTAATTTGGCATTGTTCTGCTCCGAATATGACTTTGATCGATCCTCGTCGCGGGTAATTCCCTTCTGGGGAAACGATATGCCCGAGGTAGTCGATACTGGTTTTTCCACAATGACTTTTCGACAGTTTGCACGTATGTTCGTGTATCTCCAATCTTTCCAGTACTCATTGCAAGTGACTGCAATGCTCTTCCCATGAGTTGGAATATACGATTATGTCATCCAAGTACGCGAAACAAAATTCTCCAATGTATCTGGCTAGAACCTCCACTGGCATCAGTAAGGTTGCTGGAGCATTCTTTAGGCCGAACAGCATCACTTTGAATTGTAATGTTTCCCCTTCGGGGATAGTAAACTCTGTGTACTTGTGGTTGTCAGGGTGCACCGATATTTGCCAGTAGCCAGATTACATGACTAGTGTAGAAAATAACCGAGCTGTCCCTATGTCTCTAAGGGTATGTGCTAGGTTTATTGCAGGTAGAGCAATGTGGTGGGTTGTGTCGTTTAACTCTTGGTAGTTGACGCAGAACCTGAGTTCCCATCCTTTTTAGGGACTAAGATCACAAGGGAGTTGTGCGGGGAGTTTCAGTGCTCCATGGTGCCTTGCTCCTTCATTCTCCGCACCTGTTCCGCGATAATCTCTCGCGTCTAGCTGATATCCAGTGTGGGTGGCAATATATATGGCTGTCGTTGGTCAGCCAGATTTAATGCTGGATACTTCTGGTCTGACGTAGTTTCTCCCCATTTCTGTAAGCTCATGAGTACATCTGGAGTATGTTTTGCAATCGGCAGAATTCCACGGGTTCTAATTGGTGGTTAATTTCTTTAGGTTTTAACACAAGTGGTTCTTTCTGCCTCTTCTCTCTTATGGTCCCAGTATATTGGGCCTGTTATTTGTTGCCGATATATATATATGCTTGTGCCTACAATCTATAATGCTTTGTTAACATTGTAGTCAAGGTTGCCCCAAAATTAATTGCTCCTCTATGTGGGGGGTGACGAGGAATTTTGATTTGTGGTCGCGATTTCCTACCTTGAAACGAAGGTTAACAGTGGACTTTTATTTTAAGGAGGTGGTTAGGTTGGGCCATCTGTACCCTTCTTTCTTTCGGTCTGAGTACAGCACGCTGGATGATGGTAAGTAGGCCACTTCGTCCGAAGTTTCTAGTCGCTGCGGAGTATAGTAGAGCGGCGGGTGTTTTCCCGTCGAAGGTCACTTCGAAGCAGGGAGCCTCGGGAGAGTCTTCCCATTCGGTTAACATGGAATGGCGGGGGTGGACCTGGCCCTACAAGAAGTGGTGGTCCACTGGGGATCCCAGTCCAGTCGTTTCCCTCGTCCTTGTTCATTAGGATGGTTAGTCCTAGCTGCGGTACCATTTGCTTCGTGAATGGGATTCGTTCTCCCACCTTCTCTCAAAGGTTTTATTTCGGTCTACTTTGCCGGGCAGGTCTGGTTGAAATGAAAATCTGGGTATAGCCAACATTTAGGCAGCTTGGGCGTAGTGGAAGGTCTGGGCGCATGTTATGCAACATACTGTGTTAATTCCCGACCCTTCACAGTTAAGCCAGTCGCATCTGACGGATTGCAGCAAGCAGCAGGTTCCGCAGTAGTACTCAAGGCCAAATGTATCTCTCGGTGCGTCGTTCCACTCCATGCAACGATAATGATAACATGCTAGGCAGTGCAGCACTGTATTAGGAATTGGCATATGCCGCTGTATGTGGCGTGTCGGCACCTTTCGTTAGTGTTCTCCCAGGGCTCGACAGCCATGGCAGCGGCTTCTACTGGGTTCATTATGTTCTCACCTCCTTTGGTCATATTGGGGGCTTGATTGTGTGCCAAGGTGTGTTTCGAGACACCATTAAATCTAATATGGTTTCTGAGTTACTTAGCCTGGCTCGTTCTCTTAATCTCAGGTTCGTGCTGACCTGGTCCTGCTAATTGAACGCAGTTAAAGTAGCTGTGTCCCCCCATCGGGCGCCACTAAAAATTCCCTTCTTAAACTAGACACATGACGACCTAGGGAATAGGACATCATGTCAAGAGTGTCATGTTTTTGTTTCCGCACAAATCAGTTGCGCTAGTAGGGGACGGACTCTACTGTGAAGGCAGCATTATGACTTGTCGGCCTCGCACAAGTACCTTATATAGTATCGGGCACATCTGTCGCCTACTTGGTACTTAGTCTGAGGGTGAGGTAATGCCTCCAGGCACTGCGCACACAAGGTTGGGCTGGCTTACTACTGGTATCGCTTCCCTTTGGCAGTTACTGACTCGGGCTTGGTGTCTTTGGCTCCTTCTGTAATGGGCTGCTGGGCAGGCTGGCTCGGGTGTGGCTTGTCGGTAGTTGAGGTGACAACTTGCTGGCCGGAAAGGGGTCAGTTTGTGTTGGAGTCCCACTGGTGGCCTGCTGGTTGTATGGAACCACTCCCAGAGGAAGAGTGTACTCCTGGTGAAGTAACTCGACAGCAGGGTGGGCAGCTCCGGGAACCCTAACTGGGAGGTCAAAGAGGTTGGTGGGGAGGGTAGTGGAGTGAGGCTCCACTAAGTGTCGGGCATCTTGTCCTCTATCCCATGGAAATATAGAGCTGAGGACTGGTGTAGGTTGTTTACTTACATGGTGGCGTGATGCAAGGATAGCAGCTGTCCTCAGGATGTTCCTCCTGCTCCCTCGTCGGTGAGCGAACATCATGGACAGGAAAGGTGCTACTGTTCATCCTGTAGTGTGTGGTAGGTAACAAACTCCTAACTAGAGTGTACTCTAGAAGTATCTGGGTCAAGACTCGGTCAGGCCTGGCATCCTCTCCGGCGAGTTTATACACTCTGGAGGGAATGAGTTAGCTGACATAGTTGTCCCAGATGCTTCGTCGTGTGACCTTCTAGTGGTTGGGCTTTACTGTACGTGCACAACAGGAACCTTCACATACCTGGTCCAAAGTATGGGTGGCCGTCAACTTTGTTGTGTGTGTGACATAGGTGCAGTCCTGGTTAGGGGCTGCCCGCAGTCCTACTCTACATCGGAAACTGTTGCCAATCTGTAGTCCCCTGCCACTCCCTTCGAGAGTGGTGTCTGTTAGGTTGGGGAAAAGGCACACGTTTACTTCAGAGCAAAAAAAGACAGAAAATAGCTAGAATAAATGCCTGCACATTTTCACTAACCCTTTCCTTCGCACATAAATGTATGGTTTCTGCTGTTGCAAAAAAGAAAATTTTGATCAGTATTATACTTAAGCTGATAAATAACTTGTTTCGTTATCATTTAGTAGGGACACCCGAATTTTGCGAAAGGATTTCCACACATGGTATAAAAAAAGACAGAAAATAGCTAGAATACATGTTTTATTCTCTTGATAATACAATGTGGTGATCCGTACTACTACCTACCTCTACACACCAAATGTTCAACGGGCTTCATATTAGAACAAGACAGGTGAAGGTGCCTGTCGGCTTAAAGAGCGGACAAGAGCTGACAATTAAGTAGCTGTGAAAACAACTTATCCCTAATTGTGGCTTGTAGTCCTGAAGGGACCCAGGGGACCATGTGCGGTACATGTCGGGTGTGGTGCCTCTTGACAGGAATTGTTCGGTGTGGCGACTCCTCGGCTTCACAGGTAAAGAAGGTGGCATCGGCTGAAGAACTGGCAGAAGACTGGAAGGTCTCGGAGAGTCCTCAGGAAGACTGTGCAGTAGAAGGCCTTAGCAAGACTGGTGCTAAGGCAAGTTATGTGAGCAACTTGTGTTTCTGCTGGGCGCACTGAGTTATATTCCTGACGGGGGTGGGGGGTTCTTTTCAGGCCTTGTGTGGCTTGGTAATCTTCAGCTGCCACCCCCTCAGGTTCGGGCCAGGATCGACACTGTTGCCATATCTTGGTGGGGTGGTGGCAGGGTGGATTTGGCAGCTGTGCAGGCGGTATTGGCCACTCACTTATAGGCAAACTCTTGCATGTTGGCTGCAGCTTCTTAGCAGGTTTACAAACTTTCGGGGTGACGACAAGACTTCCTTTCATTACGTCAGTTCTGGCCTTGGAGGTGGCCAATCGGGGTTCGACTCCATCGGGGCACATGACACGCACGTGATGATGTGGAGCCAAATAATATTGTGTAGGAAGCATCATGCATTAAGTAAACGAAGCATCTTCATGTTTAGGCATACTTGTTGCGTTTCAGCAATAACATTCGGACTCCTTAATTTCTTGTTTGACTGGGAATGTTAGTCCAGTCAAACTCAATAAATATTTGCAGCTGTGTCCGTGCCATGTCCAAACAGTCTCCTTCAAAGGCGATTTGTATGCTTTGCAGAAGGGTTAGCGCATTTATATACAGCTGCTGAAGACTACCCTCTTCGTAGATAGTGCTGGGGTGATGAGAGTAGGGGGTAGACTGCATCATTCTAACCTATCTTTTGATCACGAACACCCAGTTATGCTCCCCAAGAAATACCAATTAACATATTTAATTATCTGACATCACCACAAGCAAAATCATCATCCTGGGCTGCAGGCATTATAGCAGTACCAGATTAAAGGTGATAAGTATAATATCTCGCATTGTTTGCACCATTGCATTAAATGTTTTCTACCAACTATGAGTTCAACAGGTAAAACCCTTCATCAAGGTTGGAGTCGATTATGCAAGCCTCTTCACAACCAAGTCCAGTTGTCTATGTAAGGTTACACAGAAGAAGGCTTGCCTATGCATGCTTGTTCATTTGTTGTTCCACTAAGACTGTCCACTTGGAATTGGCATCATACTTGTCCAACAGTGCATTTCTAGCTGTGTATAAGTAGTTTGTGGGTTGTAGAGATGGGTCTTCTGGCATCTATTGTGGTTATGGCACTAACATTGTTGGTGCCTGCTATTAACTCCTGGAACTACAGCAACTTTTGTCATCGTCTGCCCACCAAACCGTTATTTCCGATACCTGCTCCTCCCATGGCATCACTTGGCATTTCATCCCACTTGCTCCTCCCCATTTTCGAGGTCTCTGGGAGGTAGTCATAAAGTCTGTGAAGGTTCACTTGCAAAAAGTCATCGGGGAGCAGGTGTTGACTTTTGAGGAGTTCTATACTGCCCTAGTTCAGGTGGATTGAGCCAAGAACCTGAAGATTTGAATTCCTTGATCTCAAGGCATTTTTTGACATTTGAACCCTTGGTTGCAGTCCCTGAGCGAGATCTCCAAGATTTGTCTGTGAACAGACTGCATGTGCTGGCAACTTGTGCAGCAAAGTCATTAGGACTTTTGGAGACATTGGAGAAGAGACTATCTACACACCCTGCAACAGTGCACCAAATGACATGCGACCAGTGAAAACCTTGCCCCCAACTAAATGGTTATTTTGAAGGATGATAGACTGCCCCCAGTACAGTGGAAATTAGGGCATACTGTCGAGCTCCATCCAGGCAATGATGGGATGTATCGTGTGGCTACAGTGAGCACTGCCACTGGGAAATCCAAACATCCTGATTTCAAGCTCTGCCCCCCAAGCCAACTTAAAGAATTGAAATAAGTTATTGTTGATGTGCCACAAGTGCTTTTGGTTACATTCACAAGCCTCATTCTCAGGTTCACCCCTCTAGTACACCATAGAGCCAAGCACCGTTGCTCATTTCGCCTCTGTACCACTCCATTCTACAAGCTGTGGAAACCCCTTGTCTCCTGAGAGGCCGGCAATTTGCATGACACTGGCCTCCAATTTGAGTGGGTGGTTCCACCCCCTCGCTTGCCATGCCCTGGCCGGTTGTCACCGAACAAGCATGCTGACCACTTATCAGAGGAGGCTTCCCACTCCATGTAGAACTCTCCAGCGGCTTCTCGCTCGCCACAGCCATCGAGAGTATTTATTTCCTTGCACACATTCCAAACGAGACAGTTAGCAGTTGCCAGCCTCACTGCTAGTAGCTGAGAGCTGGAGGAAAGACTCCAGCCATAACTCACTATCTCACCTCTCTACATGCGAATGCTTGCCTTCAGCAATATGTACTTGCTTAGTTCAGTCTGTTCTGCTGTTGTTATCATATCAACTTGTGTTTTTCAATGAATGGTAGAAGCTCTTGTCGTGCAGCCTTCTCTAATGTAACCGAGTGTTGGCCTGAGTTCCTCGGACGTGCCGGATGTAGTGTGTACTGCGGTCGCTCTAACCCCGAGACTCTGTTTGAACCGCGTTCTCACCCTGCGGTATACAGCTTGGCAAAGTTGGCCCCTCATCCATCAGATGTTAGTGGACACAGGTCGGAGATATGTGTTCTTTACAGTTTCTACAAATAGAATAAAACATATATCTGCCAGTAACCTCTTTGTGGACCGGTCATTCTCTTTTGCTTTACACATTCCTTACCCACTTTACCTTCTGTGTGCACATCAGCCTAAATACTTCGAGGTGCACGCACTACTATCGCAATAGAGACTCGAATCACAACCTCACTGAAGGGCGCTCATGCCTTTTGTCAATGTTTGGTTTGTAGTGCTGACTGGCAATGTTGCCCTCTAGCCCCACTGAGGCAAGGGGTGCGAAAGCCTTTCTCTGAGGCTCCTGAGACTTGAGGAGAACAAACACATTAGGTCACCACGACCCTAAGGTTGCAAACTGGTTGTTCCACTTACTGGCAGCCACAGGGGCCTTGCGTGGGGAACTCTGAGAGTCCAAAGGGGAGGTTGAGGTCAGTAGCTGGTCATGCCGTTCACTTAACACCTCCCGAGAAGGATCAGGGGGCCCTCTCCACAAGCTGATATAGGCCCATGTACAATCTATCGTGAGGCATACCTCGCTATGCCAATAAATGTATAGGACTCCGGCTGGGTTCAACCCCAAGCCACTGGCCCAAGGAAGAGTCAATTCCTTCCTGGATGGACACCACTGGAGCGCAGCATCATGCAGATTGCCGGCCTCGCAGGCTGCAAGGGGCTTCCTCGGCTTCTATAATAAAGTTGTACAAAAACTAAATGAGTGACTATGCTCACCGCTATGGTGAACTATGGGGGGAGCAGCAGAGGCTAAGGCTTTTGAATGTAACCGAAAGTGCTCGTTGAGCGTCAAGCCTCCTGACCCTCAGGCAACACCTCAGGTGCGACCTCTGTCTGTCCATTTTGGAGTCATGATGAGTTCGGAGTTCGGAGTCCTGAAGAAGGCATTGTTGACAATGCCACCTCATGCTCCCAGCCACACTCTCAAGGGTACACCATAACGTGGTAATGGGTACATCGTAACCAGATAACTAACTACATTGCTGCCTGCAACAAGTTATAGTGAAAGTTGACTGACTGCATATATGTTGGAGTTCTGAACTCAGTTTTCCACTTTGCTAACACAAGTCACTGCTCTCAAATATGTTACTGTATTATAAACATCGGCCACAAATGTTGTAACAAGTTAAAGCTGGTGGTCATATTCACAGTTCGTAAGCAAAGCTGCGAAACCATAAATAAAATTTAACTTGCCTTAAGGGTAAGCTATGGCGAATGCAGGTAAGTATTTCAATTCCGATGTATGTGACCTACTTGGTGGAATAGCACAAAATTAAGCCTGAAAGCTGGTTACTATAATGTAAAGAACATAACATATTTTCATTCCACACCTAGAAAACAAATAATTAGCTGAGCAAAAGAATTTACTATGCAAGTAAATTACTTACCTAAGCTTGGCACTAAGGGGTAATTAATGGGCACGTAACTTCAGTCGGAGTCACTTATGCACGTACACAAGACACTTCAAAGTTATGTTGCAGCCTTTTTTTGATAAAGCCTTTTGTGGTGATTGGCTCAAAGATTTTGTGGTTCAGCAGTATCAATTGGTAGTAAAGGCGACTCACAGGCCGAAAACATAATTTACACAATGCAACATATCATTACACTGGAAAAAAAGTTACACAATATAGGTTTGAGGCTCTTGGGACATGAAAAACACTCGTGAGATAAAATATGAATAGCCGAAGCTATGGAAAAATGTGGCTCATATGCTTTAAGTGAAGTGTTATCTTTCAAATTACGAAACACTGGTTACACTAAGCCGGGTGCTTAATGTGGATAATGGCCAGTGGATATTATACTAAGTAAACATCCTATTATTTACAAGTGTAACTAGCAAATATATTTGTAAGCAGACAAATACATCAATTGAAAAGCCAGGGCTCCCTTTAAATTTACTTCTGTATGCCAGTTTTACCATCTAAGGCCGGCGATGCAAACAAACACAACATCTATTCAAAGAAATTGAAGATATTTTGAGAGACAATGCGGTTAAGAAACAAATTCAACCACACTAGGTAGGTGTATTACTTACCCTGAAATATGATTGGGTCTAGTAAACTCTCCTTCTTGTAAATATTAATGTGTGCCTGCATTTAACACTTTTCTAGGAAGCCCATTACAGAACAAAAATTTAACTGATAAAGAAGGCTACCAAACAGTTGGTAAAATAGAATCTGACTGGGGCACACATATCTGGGATGATGCAAAGGCTACATTATACATATATACACAGGCACTCTTTTATTTATATTTATAATTGTTTTCTTCGTAGCGATCCTCTTAGGGGAATTAAAAAAAAACTTTGCTTTTGATTTGGGGATTTACAGGGCGCTGGCGAACAAAAAGCTAAGCTAGCCTTATCTTACAAACCAATAAAAATAAAACTAACCTACTTGGCTAATCCCATGCACTGCACTGGCATAAAGTGTCTTCAGTGCACACAGGTGGACTATAGGGCGGCATACCCCTATGCACAGACTCAGTGCTCAAAGTGGGCTATATAAGTGGGATGCCCCTAAGCATTTATTCTTTGTGGCCACATCTAAGGGGAACGGACGCTATGACGTCTCCTTGTATCTCCCCTACTACTGCTTTGGGTTGCCTCGGCAACTGCACCAAGGCATTTGGCGATGCTGCGGTGGCACATACCTCTGTACATCGTTCTCTATGGCTGCCATCTATTATGTGGAGATGGCCGGGTAGAAATCCTCTGTGTCTGAGTTCAGTTGGGCTATAGGCGGCGGGATTCCAGAAGGCACAGTGAGCGAAGTCGTGCTGTCATTCTTCCTTCTCAACTGGGCTGGTGCTGGCATAGCTAGGGCACTGGCCTGGCCCGTGGCCTGCCCCGTGGCCTGCCAGCGGCATGTCAGCTATCTTTCGGACGACGTTTCTGTGTCTGCGGGCGGTGGCGGGCTGTGGATCACTCCCTGGAGAAGGTGTGGCGCGCTTTACTCTCTCCGCCGATGGTCGGGGAGTGGGAGGGCCCTCTGAGCTGCCATCTGCTTAGAGTTGGGGATCTTTTGAGTCGGCTACATTTGGAACAAAATCTCTCAGTTAGTAGCGTATGCCTAAAAACTGGCGTAACTGTTTTCGATTTCGGGGGATGATAGCTTTGCTAATCGCTCGGATTTTCTCTGTAGATGGGTATTTTCTTTCTGGTCACGTGCCGGGGCTGTCGTTGACAGTGGTGTCCGGGTCTCGGCTCCCACTAGGTGCTGGCTCTGGGTCAGTGAGTAGGCACCGGTAGGCATTCAACGGTCTGCATCTAGAAGTGGTGAGTGGGCTACTGTGGATGGATCGATACCCAATACCAGTGGCAGGCCCAAGCGTAGGTATGCGACGACGGGATGAGCAGCCCTAGGAGTTTTCACAAGAGGGCCAAAGAGATTGATGAGGAGGTTTGAGAGGTGAGGCCTCAACAGTCAGCAGGTGGCTTAGCTCGTTCTCGTGGGGTTATATAGCTGAAGGCTGATGAGGTTCAATTATTCAGCTACTATACCTCAGCGAGAACAGCAGCTGTCCTTCGGTCGCCCTACTTACTCCCTCTTCTGTGGGTGAACAACATGTACGGGGGAGGTACAACANTAACTGAAGGCTGGTGGGGTGGGTTTGCTCAGCAGTAGGGTTTCTGCAAGGACAGCAATTGTCCTTATGTGGTTCCACCTACTTTACCTTCTGTGGGTGAAAGGAATGTACAGGAAGTTTCGATTGTTCACGCATACACTGGGCGGCAGGCAAAGGTTCTCTAGCTACAATTTACCCAGAAGGGGATAGGCAACTCCTTATCAGGCCTAGCACTTCTTCCAGCTGGTCTATACGTGGTGCATGGAGTGGGTTAGATGTCTGGGGTGGTCTAACCTCTTTGTTGTTTGTCTTGCTAGTAGGAGGGTCTACCATACTGCGCACCAGGTACCACTAAGTACTCTGTCCACAGTATGGGTGACCTACTAATGTGTGGTATTTGTGACATACATACAATCCTTTTAGGAGACTGTCCACAGTCCTACTCTAGAGTCGGAAATCTGTTATAAAGCAGTGGTTCCCTGCTGTTCCCTTGTGAGGTGACACCAGGATCGAAACTAAGTTCAGTTCACTCCAGGAAGGATACTCGGCGGTTAGACTGACATATGTGTTGTATTCTGTCCAGAATAGAACACGGTGACCCGTACTACCACCTGCACGTTACCAGCTCAATGGGTAACCTACAGAAGTGAAGTTAAGTTGAAAAGACAGGTGAAGGGGCCTGTCGACTTGAAGATCAAGAGCAACAATTAAGCAGCTATGAAAATAACTTAACCCTTACTAAAGTGTGGTTGTCCTGAAGGGATTAGAGGGAAAATTGATGCGTGATGGCTGGGGGTTGATGAGTGTGTCTTTTCATCCCTAGGTCTTTAAAAGTGTTTGGTCAGGGAACACGGGCTCGGGTGTGACTTTAACGAGTTTGAGTCTGAGTCTGCAGTATCGGGAATTTCACTCTTACAAGGCCTGTTAATAGGGTTGGATGGATAGGCTGTCTGCAGTGCACAAAGTCGGGCTGTGCGAGCTGAGGTCTCTGAGTTTCTGGGTAAGGGTGATCACTGGCTTACCTCTGGTATTGCTCACCCAGGGATGTCGCGGGCTCTGGAAATGATGTTGATGGCTCAGGGCCTGGTGGCATCATAGTAGTGTGTCTTGAATCATGTAATGTCCCATGGTGTCAGCAATAACCAGCAGTCATCATTGATGCCGGCGGTCGTCGGGTCCAGGTGCTGGAGGTGCTGCGCTGGCGGTCGACTCAGGCTCGACTCACAGTATTAGAGGTAGTCCAAGTCGAAGGTAGCTGACCAATGTGAGAGCAGCTCTGTGGGTCCTAATTAGGGGGCCAATGAGGTTGGTGGTGAGGGCTGCGAAGTGAGGCTTTGACTGTTGACGGTTGGCTTGAGTTCACTCCTGGGGAGTCAGGCAGCTAAGACTAGTGTGGGTCGGTTACTTTGGGAGCGATGATCTGCAAGTATGGNAGTTCACTCCTGGGGAGTCAGGCAGCTAAGACTAGTGTGGGTCGGTTACTTTGGGAGCGATGATCTGCAAGTATGGCAGCTGTTCTCCTGATGTTCCACAGGCTACCCCCTTCCCCCCTATGGGTGGGTGGAATGAGTGAGAAGGGTGCTAAAATTCACCCCTCACTGAATTGGCAGGTAACGAAACCCTAGTTATAAGTGTTCCCAGATGTGATTAGGTCAGTCCTCATCAGGCCTGGNTACTGAATTGGCAGGTAACGAAACCCTAGTTATAAGTGTTCCCAGATGTGATTAGGTCAGTCCTCATCAGGCCTGGCACCACGTACAGCAGGTATATGTGCTCTGAAAGGAGTGGGTTAGCTGACTTGGGTGGCCTAGTCGCTTTTTCGTTTGTCTTGTTAGTAGGGGGCTCTACCGTATTTAGCATGCTGGACGTTGCAGGCCTTTGTCCACAGTAAGAGAGTCCTGAGAATATGTTGTGTTTATGATGTATGTACACTTCTAGTTAGGGATGGCCCACAGTGGCACCCTAGAGTCGTAAATCTGGTTACAGTACCGCATTCCCCTACTGCTCCCTTGCAGGATAACTCCAAGATGGGTGAAGTACACAGTTCACTCTAGATAGGACAAATGGTGGTTAGACTGAAATACGTATTTTATTATGTCCAGAATAAAACACAGTGACAGTCACTATTTCCTACGTCATACCACAAGTTAGGTAACCTATAGAAAATGTATTTAGGGCAGAACTGGTGAAGGGGCCGGTCAGCTTGAATAGCAAAGTTTTGAAGGGCAACTAGAGCAACAACTAGGTAGCTGTGAAAACAACTGAACCCCAACTGAAGTCTGTTGCTCCTGAACGTACTCGTAACACCATTTATAGTGTAGGTGTAGGGGATGGTGAACCTATATGGTAAGTGTCCATGGCGAAGGGGGGTGCAACGACTCTTCGGGGCTGCAAATAGTTTTGAAGGCATCAGGTACTGGTCGCTTGAAGATCATTGGAGGTTTTCATAGTGTGTTCCTCAAGAGGAAGGCTAATAGTAGAGAGCTTGAGCACAACTTGTGCTGAAGCGAGGTACTGGAACAAATTGCATTTTCGCTGGGCGCACTGCATTTTATTCGGCTGGCCAGCATATCCTTTGGGTCCTTTCGTTTTCTGGGTGTTTTCGGACTCTACCCCCCTCTTGGTTCGGGTCTTGCTCAACCATGTTGATCTCTATCAGGGAATCAGCGAGGCTAGCAGCGGGGTGGATTTGCTGGTGTGCAGGCAGTATCCGTCACCCGCTTAAGGGTAACTGACTTGCATTGGCAGCTGGCTTCCTTCTCAAGGCCTTTGATAGGCATCGGCAATGGGTGTCGCTATCATTTACTGCTGCAGGACAGACCTCTTGGTATCTCACGTTCCCAAGGGGGGGGNGCATCGGCAATGGGTGTCGCTATCATTTACTGCTGCAGGACAGACCTCTTGGTATCTCACGTTCCCAAGGGGGGGGTGTCACCTTGCCTTGGAGGTGGCCAGTCCTGGTTCACATCTCTGTCGGGGCTTGTGATTTAAAGTACNAGGGGGGGGTGTCACCTTGCCTTGGAGGTGGCCAGTCCTGGTTCACATCTCTGTCGGGGCTTGTGATTTAAAGTACTCAAATAAAAGATATTCAGAAATATGTGTCACGAGTTAATCGAGCCTCTCTGTTGTGATGTAAAAATCATCTCGTCGGTTTCTGGTCGTGAGGTGATGTAGAACTGTCACATGAAGTTTTCTGGGTTGGCTTCTGTTTATTCCGCTCTTCTGTGCCTTTATACTTGGCTGGGTAAAGGTCAGATTCTTCGAGGTCGCGCTGTCTCCCTATTTGCGGCATGTCGCTGGGCAGGTGGCTCAAATAAACATTTTGCCCCTCTGGGGTGTAGGGTGTTGTGTGGATACCCCGTTAGGATAACTATATAATGCATGATGCTCACAATGTCAACTGAGGTCTGTGAATATTATATAGTAGGTTATAGTTTGACCTGGAAAGAGAAGCGACATACGTTCATGCATTCTCAACAGTACGGGAAACTGGTTTACTAGCCCTAACTCACATTGGGAGCTTTTGCTCTCGAGCCCCTGCTAAAGGTCGCATGGCAGGTTAATTATGTGTGACATTGGTTCGATTTAATGCGGGATATTTCCCCTTTATTCTGGTTAGGTAGCATAATTACTAGGTGAGTTACACTGCATTATTACTTATACATATTTACTAATTAAAATTATGTACAGGTCACCTACAAACATAAAAAAAAAAAAACCTGACACTCATAAGATACACTAATAATTTCATTATGGGTACAATTGCTTTCTTGGTTTTATTGACAGTCTTTCGTCATCTGCAGGCTTCCAACTGCTAACTGTTACCTCCTTAATCATGTAGATGGGTGATCCACTTCCATCAGGCAGGTTTAGGGTATACAATGTAACGTTTTTGGTCACTGTCACTGGTGGTTGTAGTGCTCGTGGAAAGTGGTTTACACTCCTACACATTTTCGTTCATGAAGTAATTCCTGGATTCTATGTATGCTAGTTTACAGTGTGCACTGTATGTTCTCATGGCACTGGTTCACGTCTTTCTTATTTTATACAACTATATATGATGTCTCTTTCGTTGTGGCCTGAACCTAGTTTCTTATCTAAGCCATCATTATTATAGAATTGTTCACACTTGGATTGTTAAGCTCTGTCTTTTCTTTCTAATTTAATTTACCACAATTGTATACACTGGCCACACTAAGATTAAGTCCTGTCTCTTCTCCCTAGTATATCTCCTCCCCAATTCTTAACTTTCACTGGTTACTGGATATGGAGTCTTTTAGTTCTGGTTGGTTTGCGACCGCGCAATGCCGCGAGTTGGGTAGGGTCACAAAAACTTTCTCATCTGTCACCACGTGGATTCCCAGTACCTGCAATCATGGTTCTGGAGGTTGGTTCTGCAGCCATGTGGGAGCAGTTCTCGCGTCTGGGTAGGAGGTCGGCTTAAACCCTGGTTACTGGGAGGCTTTTCCTTCCTTCTTGGGTCCGGATCAGCTCTGCATTGCCACCCAGCTCTTCGTCACCACTGGGCTCCTTCATTTCATCTACGGTCGACAAAGGCAGGGTCTTGACAGCAACCCTGGCACTCGACAGTGCCCATGGCCTCGTCAGCTATACAGGACTCATCCATCCTATCTTCGGGGTGGTGGGGCAGCTCTGTGCCATCATCTAGCTCCGCATTACTGCTGGGGTCATCCTTCTTAGCTACCGCTGGCAAAAGTAGGGGCTCGTCAGGACCCCCTGCCTTTCGACTGGGCAGGACTCATCCATCCTATCTTCGAGATGGTGGGACAGTTCTGCGTCACTGTCCAGCTACACATCACCGCTGGGCACATCCTTCTCGGCTACGGCCGACAGAGGCAGGGACTTCTCAGCACCCCAGGCCTCTTTGGCTGGGCAGGACTCATCCGTGATATCTTCGAGGTGGTGGGGCAGCTCTGTGTTGTCATCCAGCTCTGCGTCGCCACTGAGTTCCTTTATCTCATCTATGGCTGGCAGAGGCAGGGCTTTGACAGCATCCTCGGCCTCTTCGGCTGGGCAGGACTCATCCATCCTATCTTCGGGGTGATGGGGCAGCTCCATGTAGCTGTCCAGCTTTGCGTTGCTGCAGGGCTCCGCATCTCAGCTACTGTTGGGTCGTCCACGAAGTTGGAAGGCACAATGTCCTCATCTTATCCATCATGGAGGTTGTCCAGTGATTGAGGTTATTGGTTGGGTGTCCTTTTCGGCTCACGGTTGAGCGGGGATCGACATAACAGTTGGGATCCACTGCCCCAGGAGTTGTCTTCTCGTTCCGACCCTCTGCTGTGTCATTTGTATCTCTAAGGGGTCGAGGACAGAGTTCTCACTGAGGTGTATCTCTGAGGTGGTTGGTAGATTCATGAAGGGGAGCTAGTCTCGGGTCACCATAATGTTGGGGCGGTCTCCATTCTGGGGCTTGTTCCTCCAATCTCAGGTTCCAGTTCCTCCCTGACTGCTTAGTCAGGTTTCAGGGACTATAAATTGAGGCTCGTCCGGTGTGGGTACCCCTCTTCTTCCTGATCCGTCCGGAGGCTGGGAGGACCCTAATCGATCTTCGCAGTTTCAGCTCGGCAGGGCCTCATCTGCGACCTGGTGACTTTCCTTACTCCTCTATGACCATCCTCTGTCTAGTATACATTTTCCAGTTTTACGACCACCTCTAGGCAAGTCCAGTACAAAACTTGTTTTTGGACTGACTGAGGAGAAATTTCTTAAGAAGCATCTTTTCACCTAGCTTGGAAAACCGCACTCCTGTCTTCGGTTTTGGGTCCTTTTTCTTAATGTAACGATTTTGGGCGGCATGGGCTTGTTCTACTGTCTGCGAGTATACCCAGTGGGGAAATATCTTATGTTCGAACTTCCCAATGATTGCCAGTGTTTCTTGGCTTGGCATAGGAAATGCCTTGTCTCATTGTGAAAACTGGTAGGTCACCATTAAAAAGTAGCCGATTCCATTGTTGCTGTGGGGGTATGGCCCCATCAGGTTGGCTGCAAGATGGGTCCAGGAGATGCGAGGGTTGCGGGGTATTCCAGTGGGTTTGGGTACCAGGTAGGCCTTGTTGCTACAGCAGGTCTCACAATCATTGACATACTGGCGCATGTCCCTGCTCATGCCATTCCACACTTATCGCTCACCAATGTTGTTTAGCTCCTGATAACTTTCACAGAACCATATTTGACCATACTTTTTAGGTATGAGCACTACTAGGGAGTTATACGGCAAGTCGATAGGCTCCACGATGCCCTACTCTTTCATTATTTGCACTTGGTTCATGACGATGTCCCTCCTCGTGGCTGACACTTTATACAGGTGGCTGTAAATCGGGTGGTCATGGGTCAGCCAAATCTCTTGTAGAATGCTTCGGGTTTGGCATACGGTTCTCCCATGGCCGAAGGCACAGTAATAGTTGTCGAGGATATCCCTCAACTGCTTGAACTAATGCTTATCTAGGTGGTTGTTGATCGCCTCAGGGGCTATATAGATAGGGTTGACATTCTCTTGAAAATGGTCCCAATTTACTGTCATTCATTCCTGACTCCCGAGGTATTTGCGGTACACTGCCCACAGCCAAGAATGCATTGCTGCTGTTGCAGCCATGGTTGCATCAACGTAATTTCCTCCCCTCGCTGTGGGGCTATGAGGAATTCAACTTGGATGGTTTTATTGTAAATAATGATTGCCAGACTGTTTATTCCTTCCACATGAAGGATTCGGTCGGTTTGGGCTACTATTTTGCTCCAGGTTTCAGATGGTTGCGCTGGCTAGCTGTGGGGAGATCGCTCCTTATAAAATTGCTGGTTGAGGCCATGTCTAGTAGCGTGGCTGCTATCCATTCTTTCACCTTCACTTCTATGAATGGGATGTCTAGTGGATATGGTTCTTCAATTAGTGTTTGGATAGTGGTAACAAACTGGTTATTACCGATAGTAATGGCCCACTTCGTAACCCAGTTCTCTCGTTTCCCGCCGACATCGGATAGTCCCTACTGGATGTGGGTAAGGGGGGCCCAATCGCTGCTATCGCAAGGCAGGTCATTCGTTCCCCCTCTGGGTTCGTCGAGCGTTCAGGCTGTTTATTAGGGCAGTTTCTATTTAAATACCTCCCNTGGCTAGCTGTGGGGAGATCGCTCCTTATAAAATTGCTGGTTGAGGCCATGTCTAGTAGCGTGGCTGCTATCCATTATTTCACCTTCACTTCTATGAATGGGATGTCTAGTGGATATGGTTCTTCAATTAGTGTTTGGATAGTGGTAACAAACTGGTTATTACCGATAGTAATGGCCCACTTCGTAACCCAGTTCTCTCGTTTCCCGCCGACATCGGACAGTCCCTACTGGATGTGGGTAAGGGGGGCCCAATCGCTGCTATCGCAAGGCGGGTCATTCGTTCCCCCTCTGGGTTCGTCGAGCGTTCAGGCTGTTTATTAGGGCAGTTTCTATTTAAATACCTCCCNGGGTCATTCGTTCCCCCTCTGGGTTCGTCGAGCGTTCAGGCTGTTTATTAGGGCAGTTTCTATTTAAATACCTCCCCAGACAAAACCAACAGCAGGGGAGTGTTTGTGTGGAGTTCGTAGGTGATTCGCTTCCCTTTTCGACCAGTTTCACCTCTTCTGTTGCCTTTATGGGTTTGGGCCTCTCCATTGGCCGCTTGTGCCTTTCTATTCCTCTCCTTTTTACGTACTCACTCGACCAGCTCATCTTCAGATTAAGGTCGGGGTATTTGGAGCAATTAGTGTAAATTGGGTAAGAGCATGCATGTGATAGCCCTCACGCAACTTTCCTCGCTACCTTCTGGGAAGAAGCGTCGTTACATTTGTACCTTCCTTCGTATAAAAATCTCCACCTCTTCGTCGGACGTTTGGCAGCTGCTATGGAATTCGTGGTTAGGCAAGCCAGCACCTCCTCTCTGGAGAACTGTGTGGCTAACTGGCTGCATAATTGTCACCATTCGGTGATAAATTACTTGTAATGGCCCCACCACTCTAGGGCTTTCCCGTATACTTACTTTCTGGCTTTTGGTACCCATTGTTTAGGCGAAGTTCCATGTGCTTGGAATTCACATTCGCACTCTACTGTGAAGATGATGGGCTTCTCTTGTGCTACAAATTCTGACATTTGGTTTCCATCAGTATTACGAACAGTTACGATTCTATGGGTACCTGGGTTGTCAGGTCGATACTCTGTGGTCCTGCGAAATACCTCGTACTTGTATACTAGTCTGGCCCTGGTAATTCTCTCGTCGGGCCACCCTATACATCGAGGGTGAAATGTCAGCAAACATGTAATACACATAATGGTGTTATTCCACATCCTGGGCAGCTGACCCAGTTGCAATGGGCAGCTTGTTGAAAACAGCATTGTTAGCACCTGAACTCTAATCCGTTGGTGTAGTGGAAATGAACTTGGCAGTATGCACATTGGATTTACTGTTGTCCTTCTCGGTATATGAGGTTATCTGGCACCTTGCAATTTGGAGGAATTCTGGTTCCACAACCATTGTGGAACCATTGCCACAGTCATCTCCGATCTCTTAATCTGCGTTGGAATGTGTGCAATGAGGTGTTTATTGAACTCCCTTAAGTCTGGTAAAAGTCATTAACTTTCTCCCGGCCTCTCTTAATCTCAGTGTCATGCTGATCGAGTTCTGTCGAGTTAACCTTAATGCACTGAATTGTGGTCTCACATTGGGTGCAACAAAAAAAACACTATTGATGCATGACAGTTGGCGGTTGATGAGCACATCTCCATCCCTAGGTCTTTAAAGGTGTTCGTTTAGGAAACATGTGCTAAGGGGTGTGACTCTAACGAGATGGAGTCTGTGGTATCTGGTGTTTCACTCTTATGGGGCCCTTAAATAGGGTTGGATGGGTTGACCGTCTGCAGGGCACGAAGTCAGGCTCTGCGAGGTAAGGCATCCAGGTGGCTGGGGTAAGAGCGATCGCTGGCTTACCTCTGATACTCCTAACCTGGGGCTGTTGTGGGCTCTGGAACTGAGGTGACAGCTCAGGANAGCGATCGCTGGCTTACCTCTGATACTCCTAACCTGGGGCTGTTGTGGGCTCTGGAACTGAGGTGACAGCTCAGGAACTGAGGTGACAGCTCAGGACCTGGTGGCAGCACAGTGGGATGCGGCTTGACCCACGTGACATCCCAAGGTGGNGGAACTGAGGTGACAGCTCAGGACCTGGTGGCAGCACAGTGGGATGCGGCTTGACCCACGTGACATCCCAAGGTGGTAGTGGTGACTGGCACAGTCGATGTCAACTCTGGCAGTTGTCGGGTCCCTGGTGCTGGAGGTGCTGTGCTGGCGGTCGACTCGGGCTCGACTCCCAGTATCAGGGGTAGACCAAGTCAAAGGTAGCTTACCACTGGCTGGGCAGCTCCGGGGGTTCTAATTATGGGCCAAAGAGGTTGGTGGAGATGTCTGCAAAGTGAGGTTTCGACAGTTGATGGGCGGCTTCAGGTCGTTCCCAGGGGGCCAGGCAGCTGAAGGCTGGTGTGGGTGGGTTATCTTGGTAGTGATGGTCATTCCATCGGCTACCCCCTCTGAGGGCGAATGGCATGAGCAGTAAGGGTGCTACAGTTTACCCCTCACTGAAGTGGCAGCCAACAGAACCCTAGCTGGAAGTGTTCCCAAAGGCATGTAGGTCACTCCTCGTCAGGCCTGGCACTCCATCCAGGGAGTCTATACGCTTTAGAAGGAATGGGTTAGCGGACTTGGGTGTCCTAGTGGCTTCGTCGTGTGTTTTGCTAGTAGGTGGCTTTATCGTATGGTGAATGCCTGATGCTTCAGGTCTTTGTTCACAATATGGGTGGTCTGAGAATATGTTGTGTTTATGATGTTTATGCAGTCCTTGTTAGGGGTAGCCAACAGTCCTACCCGCGAGTCGGAAATCTGGTTGCAATACTGTGGTTCCCGGCTGCTCCTTTGCGGGATGACACCAGGACAGGTGAGGTACACAGTTCACTTTAGATAAGGATAAACATTTGTTAGACTGGAATGTGTTTTTTATTCTGCCCAGAATAAAACAGTGACACACACTATCTCCTACATCTATGGAAAGTGTATTTAGACCAAGACAGGTAAAGGGTCTGTTGGCTTGAAGAGCAAAGGCTTGAATAGTAACTAGAGCAACAACTAGGTAGTCGTGAAAACAACTAAACCCTAACTGAAGTCTGTTAGTCCTGAAGGGACTCGGAACACCACTTATAGTGTTGGTGTGGTGGGTGGGGAAGCCAGGCAGCAAGATCCAAAGGGGGGAAGTGACAACTCTTCAGGGCTGTAAATAGTTTTGAAGGAATTGGGTGCTGGTTGCTTGAAGATCACTGAAGGTCCTCGTAGATCAGTGATTCCTAAACTTCTGAAACTTGAAACTCCCTTTTCTTGATGATCAGATACCGGCAGCGCCCTCATGGCAGAGATTAAAGTATGAGTTTGGTAAAATCTGATTCTTGTATTAATTTTTTTCAGTAGGATACTACTTTAGGTAGAAAAGTGAAGTTCAGTAACAATAAAGATATGAAGGTTATTTAACATAACAAAAAGAAAGAAAGGAACATTACATACAGCATATTTGCAACACATACTTATTTTTCGATGTTTAGTTTCACTCTATAATTTGTATTTATTGCAGCTACTGCAGATATTGCAGATAGCGCTACTTGAAGGGCAGAACTTTGCTACCGGCCAATATCGTAGACTTATGGGTATTTGTTTCTAACCACTGAGTAGGTACCTGACAATAACCTCGACACGATGCCTTTGCCAAAGTTTGGCAGCACACCTCAGAGCCATGGCACAAGATTGGTAACCATTGTCATATAGGGCATAGACGGTTCCTCAAGAAACAGGTAGATAGTAGAGAGCTTGAGCAAAACTTGTGCTGAAGCGAGCTACTGGAACAACTTGAATTTTCACTGGGCACTCAGTAGTTTATTCTGCTGGCCAGATGTTCTTCGGGTGGCTTCGGCCACTACCCCCATCTTGGTTCAGGTCTGCTGCGACCATGCTGCTCTCTCTCAAGGTGGCTATCCGCAGGGTAGATTCCTGGTGTGCACGTGCTATCCACCATGCGTTTAGGGGTAACTGACTTGGTTTGGTGACTGGCTTCCTTCTCACCGGCTTTGACAAGCAGGAGCAATGGGTGTGGCTATAATTTACTTCTGCGGGTCAGCCCTCTAGGTATTTCAAGTTTCCTGGGAGGAGGGGGGTTGTCATCTGGCCTTGGAGTCATCCAGTCGTAGTTCGCATCTCCTTAGGGACATGTGTTATGCATGTGATGATTTGAAGTCATCAAACAGAAAAATATAAATATGCATCATACGTCAAACTGTAGAGTTAAAAGGTGTTTGATGGCAATGTAAAGGGGGAGAACATAGACTTTTCAGGGCTGCACTGGTGCTTGAAGATGTCAGGCGTTGATCACTGGTAATCACTTGAGTGTTCCTCATGATGAGGACGGTGCGCAGAGAGCTTTAACTTGACTATTATTAAAGCGAGCTGCAGAGAATTACCTGCTAGTTCTTCGGAGTGCATGGCCTTATATACAGGTGGCCAGGTACCCTTCGGGTTCCATCATCTGTCGGATGTCTTCGTTCGGTTTGTTTCCTCTCTTCATGGGTAGCACTGCCAGGGTGCGCTATCGGATATGGCGAGAAGCAGGAATAGTTTTCCTTGCATGAGGGTGGTATCCGCTGCTCGCTTAGGGGTATGTCACATTGCCAGTTGGTATCCCTTATCAGAGGGTTTAATGGACAAGGGTGACTTGCATGACCGAAGTTTTAATGCCGGTTTCAACTCTCCTGATGTCTTACGATTTCCAAGGCGGTATTTAGTTGACCTTGGAAGCAGTTTGTCGGGGTTTGTATCTTTTCTGGGGCACGTGGCGCGCACGTGATGATACATAGTCGGCAAAAAATAAATTGCCTAAATACGCATCATGCATCAATCACCCATCCCTCTCTTCGATACAGAATCATCTTGTAGTTTTATGGTAGCTGGGTAGTGTAGTACTGTCATAAGTGGTTGCTTTCATTGGCTTCTATCTGGGCCATTCTTCTATTTGTTCTCCACACAGTGCTGGAGTGGGTTGGTTTTCCGGGTCGCTCTGTCTGTCTGTCTCTCTCTCTCCCTCTCTCTCTCTCTCTCTCTCTCCAGGCAAGTCGCTTGGCAGTTGGCGCGCTAAAAGCTTCTTTGTGTGGTGTGTTTTTTATATTAGTAATGTGGTTTCGGGTGAGTGTCTGCGCCCCGTTAGGGTAACTATAAATGCCATGACCCTCTCAAACAGCTGAATGCTGTTGTTACTCTACAAAGGTGTACAGTTTGTCATGGAACGTGAAAGTGCCAGGCGTTCATGCAATTCTTACACTGGGGAATGTAGGGTATTCACTAACTTAAACTCAAATTAGTGTGTAGTGTTTTTATTTCTATCTTTCCTGGTGCTGAAGGTGTGTTTAAAAAACTGATTTTTTTTGGAGCCTCCTAGGGGTTGCAGGACAGGTTGCCATCGTATGACAGGTTCGACTGTAGGGAAGTGGCATAAGGTCTTCCGTTTCTTATGTTTGTGTTTCTAGTTACACTTCCTCATGCTACTTGAGTTAACACTAATGTATTTACATCTTACTTAAGGTCTCTTAAAAATAATTTAAAATACATAGCACTCAAATATAACACTCAAGATCAGTAACATTATGTACAATTTCTTGCTAGTTCATTTACAGTATTTGTTGGCAAAATTCCACCTGATAACTGTTGCTTCATCATACTGTTGCTGCATGTATCCTTTTCCTTCAGGTGTGCTTAGGGTATACACCTCAGTTCCAGGGGTTACTGTCACAGTGGGTTGGTGTATTTTATGATGGATGGTCACACCTTTCCACACATATCGCCTATGAAGCTGTACAGGCCTTGTACCTAGCTGTCATACCTAGCGAAAATTTGTCTTTGGTGTACTTACAGCTCGCTTTGCACTTGCACTCACTTATGACATCTCTATCGTCACTACCTTAACCCATTACCTATGCTAACTAATCCTATTATTTACATCTACACTATTCACTTTCAAAGTGTTATCCCTTCTTCTTAATTTCACTTTCCTTAACTCTCTATTTAAACTACATTCTAGTATTTTGGGTCTACCATGGGGTCATATGCTCACACAATGTTGTGTGCTGTGGGTATGGCCACAGGAACACGCTATTTGGTCACCACGTGGTTTCTAAGCACCTTCTGTATTGGCCTTGGAAGGCCATATGGCAGGTTCGTGGTGATAGCTCTTGCTTTGGTTCGGGTTCGCCGCTGGGCACCTGCTTACTGCTGGGCTTATCCTTCTTGGCTGGATCAGTCAGAGGCAAAGGCTTGACATCGCCCCCTGCCTGCTCGGCGGGTTCAGAATCATCTTTCCTGGGTTCGGCTGGCAGCATCATGTTACCATCCAGCACTGCATCACTGCTGGGCTCCTCCTTTTCGGCTGTTTCAGTCAGAGGCAGGGGCTCGAATTGCCCCCTGCCTCCTCTGTGGGTTCGGACTCATCTCTCCTGGGTTCGGGTTTGGCTGGTAGAGTCGTATTGCCACCCGGCACTGCGTCACTGCTGAGCCCCTTCTTCTTGGATGGACCTTCCTCTCGACGTTATTTGAGTGGCTGCTGTAGACAGTTAGGTGTCGTTTGTGGTTATCGATCCAACAGGGACCTCCAGAATAGCTGGGATCAGCTGGCTGTGTGGCTCTCATCCTGTTGACTTCACCCATTTGGTGTACTGGGAAGAAGTGGATGGTACAGAGCGACTGGATGCATAAACCCTGGGCCGTTTGATTGTCTCCGAAGGGTTAGTATTCTTGTCCACCATTATTTTGGTTTGGTCGGGGTGCTGCTGCTATCTTCCAAGCTCCGAAGATATGGTGCCTTGTACGCTCACTGCATATTTGGCTCTGGTTCTTGAAACTGGGGCTCTTCGAGTTCAGGTGTGGGTTCTTCTTGTTCTTTCACATCCTCGTCTACTACTTCAGCTCTGGCTGGGCTTGGCAAGTTTGCCCTTGGGTTGCTTTCCGGATCCTTCTGCACTCATCTTCGACCCAGTAGATGTTTTCTCGCTTCCCCACGACCATGTAAGGCCCCTCCCAATTTTGGGTCAGCCCAGCACAGAACTTGTCCTGGGCTCTGGTGAGGGGGTAGTTCTTGAGTAACACTTTATCTACGATTTCGATAGCTCTAACTCATGTCCTTGTTTCAGGGTACTTCCTCTTTATATAGTGGTCCTGGCAGCTTGGGCTTGTTGTGTGCGAGCCAACGTCTCCAACCTTACTGTCTCGGGTGGAGATAAGGTGGATGGTTCCTGCTCCCACGGCCAATCTTCCATCCATTTTAGTGTGTGGCCAAGGATCAGTTGAATGGGAGAGGTGTCTATAGCCTCGTTGTTTCGGCAGCGTAATGCAAACAGACTGTCTGGTAAGTGGGTGTCTCAACACCTGTGGTCTTACACTACACTGAGTAGGAGGCTTTTCTTCAATTTCTGGTTCCTCTTCTCAATGGGGTTCGCCTGTGATCCAAGTTTCCTTTCATCAATTGCATGCTTTCCTTCAGGTATGGCTAGTGAACTAGGCCCTATTTGTCAGTTAATATCTCTTCAGGTTATCCCCATAGGGGGAATAGCTCTATCTCAAATTTTAGAATTAAGCCTGTGGTGGGCTTGCTTGCAGAAGAAAAGCCGCGACCCACTGCGAGAACTGGTATGTAATCACTAGTAAATACCTATTCCCTTTGGTACTGCAGGGTAAGGCCGCATTAGATCTGTGGCTAGGTGGGTCCATGAGTGAGGCTGGCAGGGTCTTTCAGCTGGTTTATACAATGGGTTTTGCTTCATTCTGGCAGCAGATTTCGCATGTGGTGACATACTGTTGTACATCTCGGCTTATACTATCCCTGATGTACCTCTCGCCTATGTCGTGGAGGGTTTCTCTGATCCCTGGGTACCCGGCTTGTGGTCTGGTCGTGATGGTGCTGGCAGCTTACGAACAATAATTCGCCTGGGACCCACAGCTTCCAGCGAGCTCCTGGGTTGTCATAACTGGCCCATACCACCCCTTCTCGGAGTTAATACCGCTGCAGGTGGTCATGGAGAAGTCGCCTTATCTCAGGATCTTGTTATAGATAGTAGTACAGCCTGTACTTGCTTAATTGTAGTTGCTGCAGGTTGATGTTTTCTTCCAGGCTGTGTGGTGGAACTGGGGGAGGGATCATTCGCTCCCAATCATCATCTTCTTTGATTTCCCCTTGGTCATCTGGCCGACGGGAAAGAGCGTCGGGCATGTCGTTCAGCCTTCTCGGGCAATGCTGTACCTCAAAGTCAAACTCGGTCAAGAACATGGCCCACCTACCAAGTTTGACTTTGGTGTTTTTGGAGTGGTTTAGCCAGGTCAGCTCTTTACTATAGGTTCGCAAAATGAATGGTTAGTCTTTCAAATTGTATCTGTATTTATGTATGGCCCATTATCATGGCGAGGCACTATTGCTCATTGAGATGTTACCTCAGCTCCATGGCATTTAATCGGGTGCTAGCATATGCAATGACTTGTGGTATTTTCTCAGGGTCCTCTTGATATAAGACTGCCCCCAATCTGTCTTAACAGGCGTCTGTCTGTAATATGAGGAGTTTGCTTTCTTGGAGTCGATGCAATAAGGGGATGTCTTGGAAGCTCGCCTCAAGATTCTGGAATGTGGTTTCCTGTTATGGGACCCACTTCCGTCGGGTCTCCTCTAATAAGAGGTTCAAGGGGGTCATCATCTGTGCCACATTGGGTATAAAATCCTGTAGCTAATTACACAGTCCCAAGAACGAGCATAACTGTTTCTTGGTGCCGAGTTCCTCTGTCTCGATTATGGCTTGGATTGGCCCCATTTGTGGTTAGTTTCCTTCAGGAGTCACTATATGCCCAAGATAATCAATATTGGTTTGGCCGAAATTGCTCTTGGAGAGTTTACAGGTGAGCCCTTAGATCTCGAGCCGTTCATATGCCTGTTGTAGGGATTGCAGTGTTCCTCCCACGAGTTGGAGTAGGTGATGCCATATAGGTTTGTAAAACCAAACAACCCCAGGTATCCGACGAGCACTTCTGCCGATATCAGTCGCTGAAAATTGGCAGAGGCATTCTTTTAGCCAAACAGCATGACTCTAAATTGTAATGTTTTGCCTTCGGGAGTGATAAAGGCTGTATATTTCCGGGAGTCTGGATGCACCAAGATTTGCCCATACCCAGACTACTTGTTGAGCATAGAAATATCTTGGCACCCCCTATGTTCACCAGCATGTGGGACACAGATTGATGGCTGGGGGTGCTGTGGGGTGGGTGACATAATTAATCTACTGGTAGTTAACACAGAAGTGCAACTGTCCATTTTTCTTTGGCACCAGGACCACTTAGGAAGTTATATGGTGAGTCAGAAGGTTCAACTATCCCTTACTCCTTCATGGCCTATACCTGGTTCATGATTATGACTCGTCTCCCTGGTGACAGACAGTACAGGCGGCAGTAGATGGGTCGTTTGTGCATGAGCCAGATTTCATTTGTATACTACGCGTCTGGTGCAGCGTCCGAACGTCCAGGAGTAACTGTTGAGAAACTCTTGTAATTTCTAAAACTCAGGTGGTCCTAATTGGTGCTTAATTGCCTTGGGATTTATATGGGGCGGTGCCATGCCCTCTTTATTACTGCCCCAGTTGACGGTGTTTCGTTCATGATCCCCCATATAGATGCAGCATTGTCCGCAGTCTATTATTCACTGCTCCTGTTGCGGCCACAGCTGTCTCAAAATTACCTGGTTCCCTTTGTGTGGGACTACTAGGAAATTCTGCCAGGGTGGTTTTATTGTAGATATGGACTGCCAGGTCTATTATACCTTATACTTGGAAGAGGTGGTCAGGTTGTGCCACACGCATCTTTTTTATTCCCGGGTGTCAGGTCGGCTCAATGGCTAACTATAAGTAGGTCACTTCTAATGAAGTTGCCGGTGGTAGCTGAGTCCAGGAGGGCGGCGGCCGGCCGCTCATTTATTTATACTTCAAAAAGAAGGGCGTCTGGTGGGTAGGTTTCGCTGGTTAGCATTTGGATGGTGGTGGCAGTCTGGTCGTTACTGGAGGTGATGGCCTTTTTCGCATCCCAGTTATTTCGTTTCCCATCTGACATTCCTTATTCCCTGTAGAAAGGGTGTCGGCTCGCTTTCCTCGTGAGGGCTGTTGGTGGCTCCCCCTTCCCTTGCCATCCAGTGTCCTGGTTGTTTGTTGGGGCAGTCCCTGCTGAAGTGCCTCCCAGGGAAGAACCAGCAACGAGGTAAAGCTTGGGAGGGGGTGGGGCGGTGTTGATTCAACCTTTGACTGGCTTGGTTTCTTCCTTCACTTTCACTGCTTTCATTCGATCGAAGGCCATCTGTGCTTTGTAGTTGCTTTCTGTCTCCCTTGCCCTTTCAACCAGTTAGTCGATGGAATAAGGGCAGGGAATTTGCAGCATGTTATTTAAGTTGGGGAGGAGCATACATGTTATCGCCCCCACTCTCTCTGGGATAATCTGTTTATACATCAGTACTTTTCTAAGGGTAAATATTTCGGCCTCATCATCAGCCATCTACAGCGGCCGTGACACTCGGCGATAGGCCATGCTCCAGAAAACTACATGGCCAGTCAGGTACACAACTGAGACCACTCAGAGATAAATTTCCCATAGCAGAACCACCATTCTTGGGCTTTATCGGTCATCTTTTTTCATGTTAGGGTGACCCATTGTTTGGGAGGTATCCTGTTCGCTCTGAGCTCGCATTCACATTATTCAGTGAAAGCGACTGGATCTTCTTGTGGCCTTCCTGCGAATTCGGGTTAATGGGTCCATCTGTACTTCCCAAGGATACTATGCTGTGGGCACCTGTGTGGCCAGGTCGATGTTATTCCGACCGTCTGCACACTTTACACATGTACACTAGCCCTGGTCGGGTGATTCTTTCTATACAACTGTGGCGAAACACTTGGGCATATGTTATACACCGAATGGTGTTTATGCTCTGGCCTGGGCTGGTGACCCAGTCGCAGTGAGCAGATTGTTAAAGATGGTATTCTTCACAATGTAACTCTAGTCCATCAATGAAACAGAGTTCATCGTTCCGTCCCAGACTTAGGTAATTGAAATCACCTTGGCAGTGTGCACATTGTATAAGGTGCTGCCCCTCCACATTGTATTAGGCACTATGACACCTTTCTTCCTGGGGACCTTCGTACTCGGTAGCGGTCATGGAGGCTTCCCCGCATTTGGATACATTATCTTCCCCTTGGGACATTTCAATGACTAATTTGGGTTGGGTGCCACGAGTATTTACTGACTCCCCAAAGTCCAGTACAATTTGCTCGGTTACTCCCAGCATTTTTTCTCCATCTCAGAGCTGCACTTACCTGGTTCTGTTTAATAAACCTAGTTAATAGTACAGTGACCTCACGTTAGGCACCACGATAAACCACTCTATTGATGTATGATGGCTAGAAGAGTTGAGGTGCGCATCAACGCCATCAAGATTTAAGGTGTGAGGTCAGAAGATGCAGGCTCTGGTCATACTCTACTGAGGCAGAGTCTGTAGGATCTGGCGCTTGGCCTGGATTATCCCATAAAATAATGTGGGAGGGGTAGCCTGTATGCAGGGCACGTAATCACTTGGTAGAAGGTGAGGCCTCTGGGTGGCTGGAGTAGGTACAGTGTTTGACTTACCTTTCACAAGCCTCACGTGAGGCTGATGTGTGCTTGTGGGCATATGTGCTGGGGTTGGTCCATGTGCCGAGGCTGTCGTCAACAGTGGTGTCCGGGTCTTGGCTCCTGCTGGGTGCTGGCTTTATATCACGTGGTAGGCACAGTTAGGCATATGGCTGCTGGCATCTGGAAGCGGCGAGTGGGCTACTGCGACTGAATCGATACCCAGTATCGACTCTCAAGACCTCGCTGTTAAGAGTCTCCCAAAACTCCTTACTCACTCGATACCCAGTACCACAGGGAGTACCAGTATGAGACTATGGGATGAGCAACTCCAAGGGTTTTCACAAGGGGGCCAAAAAGGTTGACAGAGAATTATGAGAGGCGATGCCTCAACAGTTGGCGGGTGGATTGAGCTTGTTTCTGGGGGACTCAGCTGAAAGCTGTTGGGGTAAGGTTTCTTAGTAATTGGCTCTCCACAAGGACAGCAGCTGCCCTTCTGTAGCTCCACCTTCTACCCCTTCTGCTGGTTAATGGCATGTACAGGAAGGTGGCAGGCAACTGTTCCCTAGCTATCATGTACCCAGCTGGGGATAGGTCACTCCATGTCATTCCTAGCATTCCTTCCGGCGGGTCTATACCCGGTGGATGGAGTGGGTTACCCGCCTCGGATGCTCTAACATCTTTGTCTTGTGTCTTGCTAGTAGGGGGCTCTACCATAGTGCACAACATATGCCACTGCATACCCTGTCTTTATTATGGGTTGCCCACATATATGTGGTGTTTTCGATGTACGTACAGTCCTTTTGGGAGATGGTCTGCAGTCCTACTCTAGGGAAGGAAATCTGGTGTGAAACTGCAGTTCCCTGCCGCTCCCTTGCTGGGTGACACCAGCATAGAAACTAAGCATAGTTCATTTCAGGAAGTATACTCAGTGGTTAGACTGAATTATGTGTTTTATTCTGTCCAGAATACAACACAGTGACCCGTACTACTTCCTGCATCTTACAAACTCACAGGGTAACCTATGGTAGGGAAATTAATTTGGAATGACAGGTGAAAGGGCCTGTAAGGCTTGAAGAGCAAGGGCTACAATTAGGTAGCTACAAAAACAACTGAACCCAAACTGAAGTGTGGTTGTCCTGAAGGGACTAGGGGAAAACTGTAGAGTTAAAAGGCGTTTGATGGCAATGTTAACGAGGAGAACATCGGCTTTTTTTTTCTGGCTGCACTGGTGCTTGAAGGCATCGGGCATTGGGGTCTGCACAGCCTTATATACAGGAGGCTGGGCACCCTTCTGGTCCGGTCGTCTGTCGGGTATATTCCATCGACTTGGCTGCTCCCTTTGAAGGCATCGCTGCCTGACTGCGCTCTTTTAGGGATGGCGAGAAGGTGGGTTAGTTTTCCTTGTATTCAGGTGGTATCTACCGCTCACTTAAAGGCAACTCACTTACATTGCCGGCTAGTATTCCTTCTCATAGGGTTTAATAGGCGACAGTGAATTGCGTATCTGACATTTTAACACCGGGTTCAACTCTCCTGGTTTTTAGCTGGCCTTGGAAGCGGCCAGTAGGAGTTTGTATCTCTTCTGGGGCACGTGGCATACACATGATGATACATAGTCAGCAAAAAAGAAATAGCCCAAATACATTTCACACATCAAGGGGACAAAATAAATTAAGTGTATAAGAATTACAAGTTTTACAGGATTTAGTGGGCATCAGGTAGGTGCAGGGACGATTGTAGATGTAAGTAAAGTAACTTAGCAGCGCAGGGGAGAACAGTGGCTTTCACCATGCTGCTGCAGTGCTACATTCTTTATTACTGCCATCCTCGATACGTTAGGTGTTTCTCAGCATAAACCAGAGCAGAAGACAAATCTTTAGTGTATGCCACGAGTTCCTGTGGCCCTGCCCCAACCAGTTAGCAATTCACTCTGAGGAGGCTAACCATGCAAGAGGCAAGTATCTAACCACCATGGCAGAGTCCATCATGTTCCTGGACATACCTCACATGTGTCACTCAAACTAATCAAACACCATGTCTGGCAAGGCTGCCACCAGTCAGGGAAGGGTTAAAGTCACCTTCGGTCAATAGCACAGCCTGCCTGTGACCCTACACATCCTCTAGAGGTCAGTGGATGTCACCTTATCTCAATGAGAAAGAGTGATGCCTCCTGTTCAGCTAGTGAGGTGCAACATTCTACAAAACATATGATATTAGGGACACTTGACTTATTTAATAATATTCCTTCTATCCATTTTAACTTCCTTGCTGAAACAAAGAGGCAGTACAGCAACATATTGTATGTTTCAGAAGTTTACACACTAAAGTAAAAAATCTCAATTTTGGTTTTATGTAATGCAGCAGTGCACATACGATTTTACACGATTCCAAGTCGCACATTTTTTCCGGAAATATTTTTGGAAAGGGTTAGAATTAAGTACCATACAAAAAATGTTTATTGCAAACTGTACTATTTATTAAAATAACTATTTTTAGTTGCTATAGCAGTGCCATTCCTAGTATATCTCTTAATAAATTAAAAAATACCTTTTCCGATTTTAAAAACACATAGCTGTGAAGGTACTGAATAAAATTATTTAATTAAGGTGTGCGTACTACAAGAAATTTGTCATAGAAGAATGTGGAATATGGTTTTAGCAGTAATTTCGTAACAAAACATGTAGCATTCATGCTCCATAATTTGAAAAAAGTCCTCCACAAAACAACATAAATTTCCATGATAGCTAATCTGGTTGATGTGTCTCTTTACGGAAATGGAATCTAGGGCGATGCGTCGTATCTTTACCTGTAATAAACAATGCTGCTATCTAGCATGTAACCAAACAACTACACGTGGAGTAGCGGCAAGTGCAGCAGCTGCACATTGGAGTAACAGCACAGCTATCTAGCGAATCACACTGCAACTACATACTGGCAAATCATGAAACAGCGCAGCCATATATTGCCTTATAGTATAATTTCAAGAGATATATGGGGGTCATTTTCGACTCCCACTTCAACTTCATCCCTCACCTCGACTCCATCACCACCAAAGCCTGCACCGCCATGATTCATCTCACCCCTGTTCTCCGCCCATCCTCGGGGACTCCCCCCGAGATTCGCCTCACCAAATTCCGCACATTCATCCTCCCTATCATCACATATACCTGCCCCACCTGGACTCACATCACCACTCATATTCTCCGTCCCCTCACCCACATCTACGTCTGCTCACTTAGTCTCATCCTCCGTCTCCCCCTCTCCATTCACCGCAATCAAGTACTCGCCGCCGCTCACCTCCCTCATTTCTGCACCGTTCTCACCAACCTCACCGATCACTTCACTCATTCATGTGCCTGTCACCTCAACAACCCACCCATCCATCAACTTGTCACCCCCATTCCACCCACTGCCTTTCCTCGCCTGCTGCTTCTCTCCACCGACCATCTGCGGAGGGACACCGACGAGGACGCCGAAGAGGACGACCCCGGATGACGGCAGCCCTGGCCAAGGCTGATGTAACACTGGTACATCCACACTTCTATGCTCATTACCCCTATCACCAATTTTGTCTTCGCCCCCAAAAGTATCTCTCTTACATGCATCACCTCTACACTTCGCCCACTTACTTTCTACCGCTTCATGCGTACCGGAAATCCAAACAGCCGGCATTCCCCCCTTTCAAACACACTGAATTCATCACACAGCAGTCCACACAATCTCGCCCTACACTAATGATTTGCCCGTAAGTACCTCTGGTCGGAAGGGCACTACCCTACACCTACAATGATTCCCTAGGCAAAGCATAATCTGACACAAAACATTAAATTTTTTTTTAAATAATGCAGTGCTTTATTTATAGCGACTGAAAAAAGGGCATTATTTTGTTTCTTTGAAACGTATTGTGATTATATTTACAGAATATAATAGAAATACAGTGACTGAAAAGCTATTTGAAATCCAAGAATCAAACTTGCGCCACTGGAGAAAATCAGGCAATGCTTTTATTTGCTTCCAAAAGCACAATATTATCATTTTACAGAGTGAAGTATATTTAAATATGTTTGTGTTGATTGAAAATAATTTCTATTGAAGACAGAATTAAACTTCAAACGTTTTTCAGAAATTAAATTTCCTATTGAAGTGGTGGTTTAACGTGTGGCCTTATATGTATACCAATAATTTTTTCACAAGATTTTCCCCGAAAAACTAGGTGCAGCTTAGAATCGATGGCAGCTTAGATACGAATAAATAAGATAACTATGGGTTAGGACCCGGTAATTAACCAACAAAGTGCTTATATACTGAGTGAAGTGTGAGTGCCATGGAACCATCATCAGTTTTAATTTCTCGCCACATGTGATGTGGAGCGGCTGGCCAGCCAATGCTGCAGCATGTCACATACCTTGTGAGGTTCCTTGCCAACAGCAACGAGTGCACTGGGCTCTGGCAGGAACAACTCCTCATACTGTGTTTCTGCCTGCACCTTGTGCTGCTTCTCTGCAAGCTGCCGTTCCTGCACATATTTTCCATGTGTGTGTCACACCCCACTACGCTTGTACAATGAGAACATCATTTTTTTACCTCCCATAACTGCTGCTTAATAACCTTCCTGGCTATCACAGTACCAGCAGCACTAGCTTGTGTACTGACCTTCAACTCACAGGTACAAACAGGATGTACATTAGTGGCTTGACTAGGATTCCAACCTTAATCCCTGCACTGAAGTTAATGCCTTTGCCATGGGTGTCAACCATACTGGGAGAGAGAGATGAGGGAGCCAGTGATTACAAATGTTCCACATCTCACCTCTTCACTAACCAATAAGTCATTATATTTAATGCAATTGACAGAATCTAGTTAATATTTAGCATTTCCATTTATGTTTTCGACTTTCAGAATTCCATTAAGTTAAAACAGCAGAAATACAACTTGTGAGCATACTCTCTCTCTCTCTCTCTCTCTCTCTCTCTCTCTGCAGTGCAAATACTATATACCATATTTGAAATAAATAACGCTGATGAGCAACATTCCCAACATAAACATAAAACCTGCTGGCAATGAGAACTGAAAGTAAAACTTCACAATATAACTAAACAGAAGGAACCAAAATATTGTGACTTTGTTGTAAGGTGGTATGTCGTATGGATGTCCTGTGAAACTATACTCAGGTGATTCCCTGTAATTTAAATTTTGTCACAGATCAACAGATTATGTAGCAAAATAAAATGTATTTCTTTAGACTTTACATGAAGAAACAAAAAAATTAAGCTCTATGTATTAAGTATTAATAAAAATTCTAAAAATGAAATACCACATTTGTTTACATTAAATTATAAACTGCATCAATACACAGACAAAGCATTTAAAACTGTAACTTACATTTTGAGGCCAATCCTACAGTGTAATTATTTTAATCACATTGCAAAAATTACAATAGCCTACTTTATATGGTTAATAAATATATATATTAGCTAAAAATTTGACAAATTGGACGAAACTGGTGGACAGAGTTTTGGCATGAGACTACATCAGGATGCGAGGGAGGGGTAGTCACATATTTATGGGTAGCTATTGCCATTCATAAAATCTCAGTTCATTTTTTTATTATATTTTATTTAGGCCATTACCCTGACAACAATCCTCTGTCTCCACGACTCCAACAGAGAGAGACAAAATTGTTTCTCTTTCAAGCCTTGTCACAAAAGGCTGAGATAACAAAGGAGGTGGCACATCAGTAAACGGTTGGCACGTGGCAGTGGTTAAGCGAGATTGCCATTAGAGCAGGACTTAGCAAAGGGTCTGGGAGCAGGGGACAATGGAACGGATGGGTAGGTTTTTTATTTTGTGTAAGAGGAGACTGGAGAAGCTCTGAGTAGATATTTATTTTTATGTGATTAATTGATGTATAGTTTTTTATTCGTTCATTGCTTTCATTAAACTGTCAAGATTAGCAACTATACGATAGGTAGATTTCAAATTAACTGTATTTGCAGAGAAAATTGGTAATTGAGCTGTGGGCTGACTATTTTTTCTTAACTGAATTATTTTATAGGCAAACAATTTTCCTATATTAGTTTGTAAAAATAAATCTTTGTCAGATAGTAAAAAATATTTGAATTTAAAAGTGCCAATGCAACATTGATATTCATCCCTAATTACCAAGCCCAGCTAGCAACTTCCAGTCAGTGCTTTGCAACCACCGATTACATTTTATTACTGTGTTATAACCTTCAAGGAGCCATCTGCCTGCTCCCATATTGGGCATTTAATTCCATTAGAGTGGGGTGATTTAAAAATAAACAGCATGAGAGGGTGGCCTGGTGCTGCTGTTTCTTCTTCAAAATTTGCTAGCTGCTGACCTCCAAGAGGCTAGGCTCGAGCTGAGCGCCAAGTATTATACTTAAATGTGGTCTGAGCGGTAGGGGACAGATAATACAGATGGAATTCGGTTCGCATGTTAATAAGTCAAAATATAACACAAATATTTTGACTTTGAACACAATGAGCACCAACTCACTGGATGAGTATAAGATCACTGTTATCAGGATCGTGGGCAGAACTACCATGTGACTGTATCCACTGACACACACAGCACCAAACTTACCGAAAAACGTAAATATAACTGGGGTATTCAGGCTCCCAAGCACACATTGATATTATTATTTTCACTGTAAGTAAGCAAAGTACACCTATAGGCGGTGAGGAATTTCCTGTATAGGGCCAGGGTCCGAAGTACAATGCGATAAATGAGAATGCATACTTGCAGTTAACGGAAGAAAAGTTGTATTGTCGAGTTCAATATACAAAAACACATGTACAGAAGCAAAATTAAGCAAATCTGACACACAGGGCCTGTCAGTGGCCGTAATGGTGCAATGCCAAGAAAATGGGGCAATAAAACTTAAATTAAAATAAAACCTCCGGGGTCGGAAATGAGATGACGGAGGGGTGCTGCGAACACTGGGAATACTTCTGAGAAAACACAATGGTTCCGGTGAACTACGTTAGGCTATTGACTTGAAGTGATTAAAACAAAGTACGAAAATCCCATGCGACACGACGCACATGCAGCACCTACGACTCATGAAATCAGACTTTTGGAGTTGGCGTAGGTGAGCAGCATCCTTGCCGAGAGCTCACGCCACTCCGCGAAGTACCTTAATTAACTGACATCGTTACATTAAAATGTAAAACATACATATAACAAAACACCGAAACGTTCGGGATGAACATCCCTAATCCTGCAGAGAGTCCATAGTTCTTAAATATCAGCTTATTTACACACAAAACCGTTCTGGGGCACTCTGCGACCGTAATGGTCAGGTTGAATTAAAGACTGATTATTCGCCACGTAACTGTTTGGCTTAACCAGATACCCACTTACACTCTAAAAATCACACAAAACACTTAAAATGGCATTACCATGATATGCTACACCTAATTAAATATTCATGTGGCATGCATTTACTCTGCTATTAAGTTACAAGTTATGCTAACACTTGCCTTTGGACTATAAACTATACTGCAATTTTCTGCAAGTGTATTCACTTGATTCCTATCCTAATTTATATGATTACTGTACAGACGCCACAGATCCAAACTGGCTCACTCCGTACCGACTCGTGACCCGTTCACTAGTGAACGATGTTAATGTGCATCGAAATGCATAGCATGCGTGATCCGAATGCCGCACTGGTGCAGCAGCTGTGGGCCGATGACATAGAAACAGTGACCACATCAGACCATGCAGGATTGGTCTACGTCCACTTTATGGTCAGGGAGCATAACATCAAGTGCCATGAGTTACACCTGACTGGGGAGGCCTAACACCTTATGCGTCCTGAAGTCAATCCCAACTGTTATTTTATTACAAAAGATAAAAGACAACTTTTATCTTACCACATACAATTAGGAAAGTTTTTTATTTTGCTAGCAAAGCTACACTGAAGAGCCAAAAAAACTGGTATAGGCATGCGTATGCAAATAACAGAGGTATGGAACCAATCACAGTAATGCGATGTGGTCAACAGATAGATAGGTTACTGCTGCTACAATGGCAGGTTATCAAGATTTAAGTGAGTTTGAACGTGGTGTTATAGTCGGCGCACGAGAGATGGGACATAGCATCTCCGAGGTAGCGATAACATTTGGATGTTCGCGTATGACCATTTCACTAGTGTACCGTGAATATCGGGAATCCGGTAAAACATCACATCTTCGACATCGCTGCGGCCGGAAAAAGATAATGAAAAAACGGGATAAAACGACTGACGAGAATCATTAAACGTGACAGACGTGCAACCCTTTCTCAAATTGGCGCAGATTGGATTTGTGGACTGCCCTGCAGGATTCATGGTGTGAATTGCCTCCTGCATACNAATCAGGGTGTGAATTATCTCCTCCTGCATACCTTCAGACATTAGTCGAGTCCATGCCACATCGTCTTGCGGCACTTTTGCGTGCTCGAGGGGGGGGGGGCTAAACGATATTAAGAAGGTGTCCTAAATTTTGGCTCTTCAGTGTACAACAACAAGAGTCAATTACACTTAGTGAAAAAAAAATCAGCTATGAAAAACAATAAATTGTGCTAAAATAAAAAATTGTGGCGATACTAGTGATGACATGCAGACTGCAAGTTACACATTGTGTGCACTATTTGACGTGAACCACGCGTCCAAGTGTGCCCTCACGATCACTCGCACCTCCGCAGTCACTTACACCGCCTTGCCGACACCAGACCAAAGTAAACACTCGCTGCGAGTACGTTGGTATGGGCCGGCGAGAAGAAACACACCTGCCTCGTTGACATATACTACCTGACTCAAGTGACCATCAAACTTTATATACCTCAATAGGTAACACTTGGGGGAAAATACCAGGCGGCCAACACAGTGTCCCCCTGAAAGTCACAGCCATCTGGTGCTCCGGCAATTGGAGGAAATATCAACGCAACTTGCGCCACGACGCCCGGTTTCCTTCCCACCTATGTGATGTCGAGTGGTCTGCTGGCTGGGATAACAGCACTTTGTAACCTAAAGATCAGTTAAACAGTGGCGAATAAAACCCCGAAGTAACACAAAGTGTACAAAATGCCGTAGCCAAATAAATTGAAGTTATTTCTTTATTAAAACCTCAAATGAGCGTGGCTACACACACACCTTTAAGGGATGTTTTCATCCAACCCACCGAAGCTGGAGCACTTGGACCCCTCCATCAACGAAACAAACTGGAAACTGAAATACACTTGAGAAATTTACCGAAAACAGAAATACATTCTCAGTTTACAGTTGTTCCAGTCATTTTATTAATTGTAAAGATGTTTAATGTTTAAAAGTGTAATTATGTATTTTCTTCACAGCAGACAGCATATCAAGGTCATGCAGGTTTACTTCATGTTTCTAGTACGGTGACATCCCCCATGATGTCAAGTCGCAAACATAATTAACACTTAATTAATCACGGGGATGTCACCAATATGTTGTTCATGATGAAATTATATTTTGTACCATATTAATTAGCATTAAGAGGGTTCATATCATTTTTCAAGTAATTTTTTGTGCTGGCCCCGGCCACCATTAGCTGAAGACGACATCATGGTTTTTGTCTGACTTCAGCACTAGACTCAGCCAGCAGCACGGGAGTTTCACTCCGCGCTGACCATCTCGGCATATTCATTTTAGGCTGCAATCACTTTCAATTCAATACTATTTTCATGTAACTGGAACCTTTTGCTTTTGCCGAGGGGACGACCGTCTGTCTTCCTGTCATATTTAACAGGACTTAACACGTACCGCATAACTGTACCTAATTTTCATGGTTTAGGCCCTTATTGAACAGCACTGGTCACCGGCAGACCACAGTGCTGGGGCCACATAAACTTATCACATATGTATCAAAGAAGTAAGTAAACGTCGTGAATAACCACGAGTGTTTTATTTACTTTACCCCTTGGGGTACTTCGGGCGCTGCGCCCTATTGAAGCAGTAAGAAGTGTATGAAAGGTGTGCGAGATGGCTTACAACCTCGCCAGGATAAAGAGTGAAACCACTAGGTATGTGCAATTATTGGTAAGTTCAACAATCATAAGCACCACAGATCGCAAGAGGACTCCAGTCACCGACGGGCCATCGATCGCACGACCCTCTAACTCACGCCCAACGAGTTATGGCGCTGTTTTCGCCTTAACCTCTCAAGCCGGGTAAGGCAGGAATTACATCAACATCGCTGGTACTCCTTACACATCATATTGTTTCATACGATCTCTGACCAAGTTGACTTTTTTTATTTACATTTTCAGTGTTAGGTTAACTTCGTCGTAGAGGAATTTGCTGCACTGATAAATGTATTTCGGTACTAAGAGGTTAAAAATTCATTGTTTTTATGGATGTTTGGTGAGATCAAATTTATACTTCATTGTAGGGGGAGTTTCGTTATATGAAATGTTCACTAAGAAAAGTTTTACTGCAAAAAATTCATGAAAGCATTCATCTGAACTCTCATAATTATGTTTGAACCTTTTACATTTGGCTATTTGCCCGAGTAAGTGTGACCAAGGAATTAAAATGGTACTTACCATATTTTTTCTCCCCGACATATCAGGTCTACATATTCTACATAATTTAAAACTGATGGAAATAATACAACATGTAAAAATAGCATTGCATGTTTCTTATCAATATCTGCAATATATGAATTTCCATTAAAACAGTCCCTATAGTAATAAGAGTAACTATTTTCAGAAGTCAAGGAACTTGTTTGAAATTATCACTGAACTGTACACTCCTCACAGTGCAGTTCATTATCATTACTTTGACTTTATGTTTTTCTAGGTTTCTGATGTTCAATGCTAAATTAATTGTGAGAAATACATGCAGGAAGTGAACCTATAACTTACTTGTAGCTTTACTGCCTCACGTGCCTCTTCATTACGCTCCACATCAAAGCAAGAAATCTTCAGCCTGGGAGATAAACAATCATTCTCTCGCAACTGCAGTATTTTATCAACCTGTAAAGAAAATTACTACATGGTACAACCTACAACAAGTTTTAATGAGCTGTATTAAAAACTGACAGTTTTTAAACATAATACTGCTTGACTTAAATATGATCAGCACATTCCACACACTCGCATAGGGTTCTTGTCTACATTTTTAATAGTGCTCAAGCAGTAGCTTTTAATTCGGTAGGAGCTTTGATGGGTTATTTGACTGCCTCCGCCGAAATCTCAATATTTTATATGGTTTCCTTTTATAATTATTTTTAATGTGTTGGTTTTATGTAAAGGAGGCTGTACTTGGCTCATACAGCTACCCTCCTTTCTAAATGCTCCAATAGCCATTCTAGTTAATTAATGGATTTAATTGTTTTGGCATTTATAAATATTTTAATTNATGGTTTCCTTTTATAATTATTTTTAATGTGTTGGTTTTATGAAAAGGAGGCTGTACTTGGCTCATACAGCTACCCGCCTTTCTAAATGCTCCAATAGCCATTCTAGTTAATTAATGGATTTAATTGTTTTGGCATTTATAAATATTTTAATTAACTTTATTCAGATTGTATTATGCCAGTTTTGAGAGCAATTGAATGAATTATGTAAATTTTTTAATCATTTTGTGTATATCTAGATAGAGAAGAATTATTGTAATTTTTGCCTATTTTTCAAGTTTAATGTCAAGAATATCAGGGGTGCTATATATGATCATATGTATATTTTATTGGCAAAATATATGTATATTGTTAACTCATTTTGTACGTATATTATTTGTGTAACTGCACAACTTTAATTTTATACCTACACAATGAAGTAAAAAACACACTTACCTAAATACACAGGTATTTTGTAAACTACATGTGACTTCTTTGCTTAGGAAAGAGGATAAAGAGAGCAAAATCATGCTGTGAACATTGATTGTACGTGCAATGCCTGTGTAGGTCCCCTGTTGCAATGCTGCCACACTCATATTTATGAAGGATGATGTATGGCAGCCAGGATCACCTGGTGCTAGGTTCTGTTTCACACTGGTCTGTGCCCCCGGTCATGGCAGATAAGTGAACAACTGTATGCAGGGTTGGCTGGAACGGTGTGGGCATCACCTTGTACCAAAGCACAGTCCCTGAGCTACCACTGTAGCCAGAGAGAATGTTACCAAGACAGGTACTCCAAAAGAACCTTTGTAGTACAGATGATTCCCTGTCTCTGCAGTTGCAGGTTGTGCAGAGCCTCATCAGAAGTGCCTGGGTCAGCCATCAGTGGTAGCAGATCCATAGATGGTAATGGTACTGGAAGTCACATTGGGATAATTTGTTTAGAGGCCTTCTAACCTCACGTACCGGTTTCCTCTCTTTTTAGAGAAAACCTATAAGAAAGGACAGAAATGCGGATGGTACAAGCCCCTACTGCAGGCAACAAAAGAGTGGCAGATAGTCTTTTAAGTGGTAATGTGCCAGTGTCGAGATGGCATGATGTCTGATAAGTAACATTGGTAATCTGGATAATCTGCACTTTTTCCGATATTGGTTACCAGTTTCAAGATCATCCTCTGGGACCATCAAAAAAGATCAAAAAATTCAAGAAAATGAAACTAATATCAGCAAAAATGCAAGAAATTGCAATCAAAATTCATTAAAAAATATGTTTACTAGCGACAAATTATAGGTGCTGTAATGTCTTTCCCCGTAATTCGTACGCTTGACACAACGTGCGGGCAATCTTTGGGCCACATGTAGTCTCTGCCCCAGGCGCTCACCCTAGGCCACCGTGGTACCTATCACAGTTATATATTAAACCCTCTGCTACTGGAAGGACATCTACACGAGTTGCTATGTTCATTTGCCGACTGATGGCTGGCAGCCCTCGCGCCTTGCCGCTCCTGCCTGAAAGCGGGTAGATCCACCCCTCAGCGGAGAGCAAGTAGCTCGGCGGGTACCAAAGGTGCATCTCAGCTGAGCAAAGGGGTGGTAAACCTCTCCAGCTAGTCATATTTTTCCACCCTCACTCGAAACGCACTCAGGATTGTAGAAATACTGCTTCAAAAGTCAAAATCTGCACAGTTCACTGGGGATACCTTTCACAGCCTGAGCTCCACGCTTATCGTAGTTGTTAGCTCTCTTGCTTATAAACCTATCTACAGCAGTTCACTGGAGACTCACCCTCTATCCTGAGCTGCATGTTTACCATGGTAGTTGTTCCTATGCCGTTCGCAAGTTCTTACCAACGACCAGTTCAACTAACTTGCTTATGCAGTTTAAATTTGTGTTTTACAATGCATACTGCTGCTCTTGCTTAGAGCTTGCCTGGGTCTTGAATTGTCGCCTCGAATGGCACATTCGCGCCAGATTATCACCCAGGGGTCTCTCTTGCCGCAAGCTTCGCTCAAACCCTTGCTACAGCCGTTTCGGTAGGATGCTTGCCAAACCTGTCCAGCGTCCTTCGGACACTAGTTAAGCATAGGTTGTTATACCGCCGCTTTTAGATGGAATAAACAACTATCTACCACGCTTACTTCGTTTTGCCAGTCATGCATTTCTCAATTTGCTACCTTTTCCCCACCTAACTTGATGTGTGTCTTTCCCCCATTCACTCTTCCAGGCACACATCCAGCCAACAAGACACAGTTCCGACTGAATATACGCCCAGAATAATGCTGTCGCCTCTTGTCAGAGATTTGGGTTTCTGGTTGTTGGCAAGTAATATCACCCCTCTGGTTACCACAGAGGCAAGGAGAGAGAGATTATTTCCACAGCCCATTGGCATGAGGAGAACAATTACTCGAGACATCTGTAGGACTGAAGACTACAAGCTGGTTCTGCCGCTTATCTAAGAACATCATAGTCTGAGTGGGAAACACTGGGAATCCGAGAGGAAGATGGTATATGTAGTGGTTAAGTCGCTCACTCAACTCTCCTCAAGGAGGTAAAAGGAACCCTCTTCCCGAGCCACTATAGGCTTGAGCATCTAAAGTCAGGAGGCGTATGACCCTGCTCGTCACGCTGCTACAGACGCCGGTCCTTTGATAGGATCAAGCAGGGTACACCCCATGGCACTATCACCAGGAAGAGTCACTTCCTTTCTGGGTGGTCCACACCAGATATTTACAGTCCCATGCTGTCGAGAATCACTGTTTTATTTACATAGATATGGCAGTGACTGCACCATGCAATTTCACTAAATGCAATAATAGTTCATAATTATAGTACCGTATTTTGTTTTTGCACCTCTTCCGCATCACTAATAAACGACAGTTGTTTGCGGTGTAACTGCGCCCATTCTCGACACTGGGCTGGTCAAAATAAGATAGCGAAGATCCTGGCTGCCTAATCTAGGCACTCTGAAGAGCAAGGGCCTAACACCCCGAGTTTGTACTGTAAGGAGTGGGATGAGGCTATGGTACTTATATGCGCATTGTGTGTATCAGATCGACAGAAGTATCCATATCTCCAATACATGATTTCCATGAGGCTGTTGCCACTGCCACCAATGCCAATGAAGCGATAACCCATCGCTGCCTCATGGGCTTCAGTTTTATCAGCCATGCAGACACTCAAAACTGTGCCCTTCTTACCCTGCACCCCTGCGTCCTATGCGCAAGCAACAGAGTGTATTGAATACTCTGTGTTGACTGTCTCTGTACCTTTCATTAAACATGCCTTGTGTGGTAAGACCAGGCTTGTGACTTAGAAGGCTCTTCATTCACCTGCCCGATAGACAAAGCAGCCCACAGAGAAGTAGTACTGCATAGTTCAACACCTCAGGATGTGAGGAGTACTGCTGACAAGATGCTTTCTATCCCTGAATATGCTGGAAAGCCCCAGGAAGACCCACATAAATCCACAGAGGCCTGCAAGGCTGACTTCAACCTGACTAAATTGTCTAAACAATTGTAGATACCCAGAGAAAAAATCTAGCTAGAAAACAAGGCACTCAAATGGTGGAACCACTACGGAGAATTCGTAACCCGATGGGGACAGTTCAGAGAGCATTTGTTAGCCCGCTTTCTGGGAAAACAGTACTGTTACGGCTAATGGAGGAGTGTTTTAGCCAATATCAGAAACCAGGGGAGGAAGCAGAGATTTTTATACGATAGAAGATAGTATTGTTACATAGAGTACACCCGAACGAATATGAGGAGGCAAAACACGGAGATGATTACCTTGTAGTAAGTCCCGGAAGGAAAGCACTATTTGTGGAACCTGCCGCCGCAGCAAATAGAAGAGCTAGTTGTCCGAGCCAGAATCTGTGAACAAGATGTAGCCGAGGAAAGATGTTCCACCCACCATGTGCAGCATATGCAAGTTGAGGTCCCAAGGAGGCAAGATGCAGCCCCCTCTCCTTCGCATAGTCTGAGTCTACCGAAGTGCTGGTACTGCTCTGAAAGACGTTTCCACCGAGACTGCCCTATTCTACAAGGCAAACACAAGGGACTGGATGTGAACAGTAATGGAGAAAAACCCAAAGACCTTAAGTAAGGCTGGGGTAAAACTGTCCGACGGAAACAAGGATCTGGCAGAGAGGGAGGAAGATGGGAAATCAAACGGCTCACGAGACACGCCAAAATAAACCAAGCCTATGATGTAGTAGTACTAAAAAAACAGAGGGGAGCGAGAACCCACCCAGAATTACAGTGCAGGCAGAAGGCAGGAAATGCTGGCCACCCTCGACACTGCGACCAATACAAATTTTATTTGCCAGTCTGTTTTGCCACAGCACAGCAGCACTACCAGGCTTCAACAAACAAAAGAGATGGTCCACTTGGCACAAGATGGAGTGCAGCTACAAACTGAGGGATTGGCCACTCTAGGCATGAAAAGAGGGCGCGAAGTCTTTCATTCTGACCACCTTCTTTGTAGCCTGCGGACTACGAGAAACTTGTAATTTTGTGGCAGCTGTGTCTAGTATCACAACATGCCATTACTGATTGTCACCAAAGCCGCATATACCTCGGTGCCAACAAGAGCAAATCAGTTACGTGGGAGTACCCCGAGGCTGTGGAACCACAGAAAAACATAATATGTGATTAAGTGAATCACCAGTTGAATGAGTGTGTGGTATAACAGTAAGTTGCCATCCTATTTGAGCAATACCGGGTATTCAAACATCAGGGGACATTATGGTAAAACTCCAGTACTGCCCATGAAATACACCTCCCCAGGCTGGAAGTTATCAATAAAAAACCCAGAACACTATGCCCATACCGAAGGCATTTGATTCGAGAACAGATCAAGGTGATGAAGCAGCTCGAAATAATAGAGCCCACAGATTCGGCTTATAATGCATGCATTGTAATGGTCCCTAAGAAACATAGGACACTCAGGTTTTGTTTAAACTACCCTGATTTAAACCCAATTATGCAACCCATAGCTGCACAATCATTAACCTAAGTCATATACCCTGAAGGCCCTACCAGAGGCAAAAAGGTTTAGGGTGTTAGATTTATGATGCAGATTTGGAAAATCCCAGTGCAAGAAGAGTTACACAAATATACAACCTTCACTGCACCTAAAAAGGGGAGGTATATCAAGTTACCTTCACACCCTTTGGTCTAAAGAAAAAACCCAAAATGTTTCAGTGGCGAATGTTGGCAGCCATTCCCACAAGCAATATTGGCAACTTTTACCATGCCTTCTTGGATGATGTAATTATTTATTCCAGTTCCTGGGAAGGCCACATGTGTCATTTGCAGCTAGTGCTTGAAAAGTTTGTGTTAGATGGCCTGACATGTCACCTAGACAAACGCAATTTCGGCGAGAAGGAAGTAATTTTCCTACGGCATAGAGTTGCGCCAAACGGAAACTTTGCACATCATTAGAAAATACAAGCCATTAGCAAAACTACTGCCCCAAGTAACAGAAAACTATGGCAGAAAACTATGGTCCCCATTAAAAGTTCCTATACAAAACACATTAATGGCGTTGGTCCCTAAAATTATACCAGGTCTTCTGCAATGTGAAGGAAACATTTGTGAATCCAGACATCCTATATCGACCCATTTCTAACTTCCATTGACACTTAACAAGCTGCCAGATGCCTTATAGCAAGCCCCTAATGTGGGTGAGCAAAGATGACATCAATGACTTGGAACGAATACTATCACTGCATCATCCAGCCACAACCAATTTGACATGGAACATTGCAGTACAAGCCCTTGAGGTACTATTAGACAGGGAAAAGTTTTCGAAGTACCTGCAACAAAATCTGGAAATTCGCAATCTCCTGGACCAGAGGGAAAATTATTATCAGTTAGAGCAAGGCTATGTACGGACCCGCCCCCACACAAAGACAGATGATCGGAAGTTGTGTGTTCCACCTAAACTATGGGATGACTCATGCTGTTATTTTCACAAGCACACCGATGCTGGACACCCTGGAGTTGTTGAAACTCTGAGGGAAATGTCCGTAGGATTAATGTTGGAAGGGATGAGTAAGGATGTACGAGCATATATCACACAGTGGCAAGAGGTATTTACTTGTGGTGATCCATTTATTTTCAATATGGGCAGACACCTACCCTAGGCCTAACATAAAAGCAGGCGTGGTCATACAGAATCTGGAAAAGGAACTTCTCCCTCATTGTGGCTAGATGAAGGCTGACCTTACCAAGAACGGGACCCAATTTACAGGGAAATGGTGAGAGAATGCTTTTCACTGCTGGGGAGTCGAGTCCTGGACAACCTCTAACCATCACCCGCAGTCCCCCCCTCCCCCAGACCAACCACGAAAGAACGAAACAAGAAGTCAAGGAAAGCAAGCAAATGGCTGATGACCACCACAATTGGAGTAAGTTTGTACCCTACATCCCGTTCACCTTAAGGTGGCGATATAACCAAGCAATTGGCAATTCGCCCTTGAAGCACTCCCTTTCACAACCCAAGGAATGCGAAAGGGTATCTGCATCAGTAGAAATGCCCCTCGAGGGGATATGCAGAAAATACTTAACCTGCCTAGAGAAAGCATGGAAAAAGCAGGATGCATACACCAAACAAAAATACAGGAAAATGAATGCCCAAAAGCTATAAACTCTCCAGGTTGAATATATGGTTTTAGTACAAAGCCATTCCCTCAGCAAAAAGCAAAAAAAAACACTGAATTCCATGCAGAATTCTATCCCAAGTGGGAAGGCTCACATAAGATAATCAAACGACGGGAGAAAAAAACATTGTGGATTAAAGACATGTGGGAAAATGTGCACAAGGTGCATACCAACCAGATACAGTGCTATGTTCATCCAGGGGGCGAGTGAGACGCACTAGCCAGCCGACCAAACAGCTGTGTCCTTTCTCGCTACCTGTTGGGAACACTGACAGAGAGAAGTAGCGCTACACAGCGGCAACACCAGGAATTAGTGAGCAAGACAGGATTCAACCTGTCCCAACTATGCTGGGAGCCATCACTATAGGTGGACCACAATGCGGAAGTCCCGCCTCTGGCCAGCCAATCAGGAGAGAGAGAGGGCCGCCCAACTCCACCTACTCCAGGGCTGCCCAACCCCTCGCTTGCTGCACCCATCCAACCAACTCAGGCCATAGTACAATGGCAACCAAGAGACCGAAGCAGTTAGGAAGGATGTTCCTATACCTGCAGAGCACAGCAACTTGATGCTACCAGGCCAACTGAGACACAACGTTGCAGAGTTCACAACAGCTCAGATGCAGACAGGAGCCTTGGCAGAACTGCCAAGGTGACCCGCAACAGCCTTCCCCAGTAGACACCACGGTGTCTTCCCCTAGACATTAAGTGGCCAACCAATCGCAGACAAAGTGCGGAAGGGCAGGACCTTTTTTGCTTGTTAAGAACAAACCCAGTGTGCACTGTATCAGTGCAGCCCACAGACTCAGGGTATAAGGGTTTTCCCCTTTTACAGCCCACTGTGAGGAACTGGTGTGCATCATAAACACTCGCTGCCACTGAAGTGTTACAAGTACCCTAGGTAAGTTTTATTTTATTTTATATTTCCAGTGTTAAGATTAGAATAGGAAGTCACGTTCCCCAAAATACCCCACAAAGTAACACATGAATACATAATATTTGTAAGGCAAGTATAGAGGGTTTAAATGTATTGTTATTTATGTAGCCGATCCTTCTTCCCATGGTAGCATTAATTTTAAACTGTTTGTCTTGAGATTTGTGAGTGTTTCGCAGTAAAAAAAACTGTTTTGTTAAATTGGTTATTGCAGTAGGTAAAGCGTGCAAAACAAGAGAAAGCCAGTATGCAGATGAATTTCTTTCCAGTTCGGAACTAACACTTAATACTAATTACGGGTGATACATCCCCGAGTAGTCTGAATTTGTATACTACTACCCATTGATGCATTATGGTCTAGGGAGCGGGATGCCACGTCACAGAGCAAGGTGTTTTAAATTCTGCGCCAAATCAGGTGCACAGGTTGCAGACGGACACTACTAAGGCGGCGTCTGTAATATGTCCCATCAATCTCGAACTCGTCCCTTACATAATGTAGAAAGAGTCGGCGCCTACTCGGTACAAAATCTGTGAGGTTGAGGTGATGCCTCCGGGCGTTGGACACACGGGTTTGGACTAGCTTACCACTGGTATCGCTCCCTTGCAGTAGATGCTGGGCTGGCTGGAAGACTTTGGTTTGGCTGGAGCGGATGGCTGGGCAGGCTGGCTCTGGTGTCACCTGTTGGTGACTGGGGAGCCAGCCAGCTGACAGACACATGATCAGCTGTAACTGGTGCCTCACTGGTGTCCTGCGGGTCGAGTAGTACCACTGCCAAGGGGAGAGTGTACTCCTGGTGGAGTAGTTCGACAGCAGGTGAGCAGGGAGGATAGTGGGGTGAGGCTCTACTAATTGCCGGGCGGCTTGTGCTCTCTCCCATGCTGATTTGCAGCTGAGGGCTGATGTAGATTGATTACTTTTTGGGTGGCGAGATGCAAGGACAGCAGCTGTCCTCCGTGTGTTCCACCTGCTGCCTTGTCGGTGAGCGAACCTCATGGACAAGAAAGGTGCTAATGTTCTTCCTGTAGAGTGGAGCAGACAACAAACCCCGAGTTAAAGTGTACTCCAGAAGTACCTGGGTCAAGATTCGTCAGGCCTTGCAACCCCCACCAGCGAGTTTATACACTCTGTAGGGAATGGGTTTGCTGGCTTAGTTGGCCCAGTGTTTCTTCATGTGTCTTTCTAGTGGTTGGGGCTCTACCATACTTGCGCACCAGGTACCTTTACATACCGGGTCAACAGTATGGGTGGCCGTCGAACTTTTATTGTGTGCGACATATGTACAGACCTAGTTATGGGGCTGCTCACAGTCCTACTCTAAATCGGAAACTGTTGCCAATTCGCGATCCCCTGCCTCTCCCTTCGAGGGTGATGCTTGCCAGTTTGGGGAAAAGGCACATTTTCACTACAGAGCAAGGAAAGACAGAAGTTAGCTAGACTACATGTTTTATTCCCTTGAGAATAGAAACATGGTGATGTGTACTACCTCCTACCACTACACCCACTAAGTGTTCAAAAGACTTTGTACAAGAGCAAGACAGGTGAAGGAGCCTGTCGATTTGATGAGCCTGGCTTGAAGAGTGAACGAGAGCTGACGATTAAGTGGTTGTGAAAACAACTAGACCATAATTGTGGCCTGTAGTCCTGACGGGACCCAGGGCACCATGTGTTGTGTACGTGTCGGGTGTGGTGACTCTTGACTGCAAGTGCTGGGGTAGCGTCGACTCTTCAGCTCCGGTGGTAGGGAAGGCGTCGTCAGCTGAAGAACTGGTAGGTAAAATACTGGTAGGTCTTGGAGAGTTCTGAGGACTATGGCTGTGCAGTAGAGAGCCTTAGCATGACTTGTGCTGAGGCGAGATACATGGATAACTGGTGTTTCTGCTAGGTGCACAGCATTATATTCTTCTTGGCTGGTGGGTTCCCGCATGCTTTTGGCAATCTTCGGCCGCCTGCTGGGCGGCGCTGCTGNTGTTTGCTTTCGGCAATCTTCGGCCGCCTGCTGGGCGGCGCTGCTGCTGTCATCTCTTGGCGGGGTGGCAGCAGGGAGGTTTGGTTGTAGTTGCATGTGGTATCTGCCGCTCGCTTAGAGGCAAACTCTTGCATCCCCATGGCTCCTTCTCAGCCGGTTTACAAGTGTCGGGAGCGAGGATGTGACTTCCTATCATTGTGTGGGTGCTGGCCTTGGAGTCGGTCAGTCGGGGTTCGACATCCTCCAGGGCATGTGACGCACATATGATGATGCGGAGTCGATAATAATAATGAATAGGAAGCATCATGTATCACCCTATTATGTCCTGACATTGTGGATAACATTGCAATTACTGTGTTTCGAACCATGAGCCCCCAATATGTTAATTGTAAAATTATCCTATTCAGAGCCAATGCTTCGCACTTTTTACAAGTTGTACGACCTCTAGTGGGATGAATTTGTATACCCATACTGAGCTTCTGTGTCTTGATTTTATGGAACAGATACTGTTGAGTTTCTGCTCATCCAGACTTAGGAAGTCACATTAATATGCACCACAGGGTCAATAATTTGAAAGTGCTGATGCACGATGCTTCCTACATATTATAATACTTGACTCAGCACCATCATGTGCACATCACATGCCCCGGACAGAATCGAACCCCGTCTGCAGCATCTATTGCCAGAACCCACGTAATGCTAGGAAGTCACATCATTGCCCCGGACACTTGTAAACCTGCTGAGAAGCAGCTGTGGGCAAGCAAGAGTGTTCCCCTAAGCGAGCGACAGATACTGCTCGATATCACACCAAAACTACCTGCCACTACCAGGCCAATAAATCGCAGCAGTGGCGCCGCTTGGCCCGAACCCGAAGGGGTGGAGGCTGAAGATTACCGAATCGAACGAAGCATGCAGGAACCCTCCTGCAAAGGGGAATATAACGCCAGTCGTTCACGTAGCTCGCCTCAGCACAACTCGTGCTCAGGCTCGATACTACACAGCCACAGTTCTCCTCAGGACTCTACTAGACCTACCAGTCTTCTACCAGTTCTTCAGCCGATGACGCCTCCCCCACCATAGAAGCCAAAGAGTCGTCACTACCCTCTGGTACTAGCCGTTAAGAGTCACCACACCCGACATGTACAATACATGTAGTACCTCGGGTCCCTTCAGTACTAAAAAACCACAATAATGTCTAGTTGTTTTCACAACTAGTTAATTGAGAGCTCTAGTCTGCTCTTTAAGTCAGGCTTCTCAAGCCATCATGCACCTTCACCTGTCTTGCTCTTGTACAAAGTCTGTTGTTGAACACCTAGTGTCTGTAGATGTAGGAGGTAGTATGGATCAACGTGTTTCTATTCTCAATGGAATAAAACATGTAGTCTAGCTAACTTCTGCCTTTCCTTGCTCTGTAGTAAATGTGTGCCTTTTCCCCAAACTGGTAAGCGTCACCCTCAAAGGGAGCAGCAGGGGACCGCGAATTGGCAACAGTTTCCAACGTAGAGTAAGGGTGCGGACAGTCACTAGCCAGGACTGCACATACGTCACACATAAAAAGTTCGACGACAACCCAAACTGTGGACCCTGCATGTAACGGTACCTGGTGCGCAAGTACGGTAAAGCCTCAATTACGAGAAAGACACACGACGAAGCACCTGGACAAATTAAGTCAGCTAACACATTACTTCCAGAGCATTAAGTCTTAGTGTTGAAGGGGGAAGGGGAGCAAGCCTGACGAGGCTTGGCACAGGTACTTCTGAAGTACACTTCAGCTAGGGGTTTGTTGCCTGCCGCACTCTACAGATGTGCATTAGCACCTATCCTGTCCATGATGTTCACTCACCGATGTGGGAGCAGGAGGAATGCCTGGAGGACAGCTGCTATCGTTGCATCTCCCCCCCCCCTAAGTAATTAATCTACACCAGCCCTCAGCTGCAAGTCCCCAAGGGAGAGAGCACAAGCCACCCGACAATTAGTGGTGCCTCACTCCGCTACCCTCCCTGCCAATTTATATGGCCTCCCAGTTAGGGTTCCCGGAACGGCTCACCCAACCGTCGAACTACTCCACCAGGGGTACACTCTCTCCTTGAGAGTGGTCCCATTCGACCTGGAGGAGACCAGCGAGTCACCAGCACCAACCAACCCTGTGCCAGCTAGTCAGCCGGCTCCCTGGTCACCTGCCGAGCCAGCCACTCTAACTGGAGTCGAAGTAATACAGCCACGGCCAGCGAAAGCCGAAAGTAAGCGACACCAGTGATAAGCTAGCCCAAACCCGTGTGTCCAATGACTGGAGGCCTTACCTCACCAAAAGGATTTTGTTCCAAGTAGGTGCCCGACGAGTCTTACATTATAAAAGGGACCAGTGTGAGGCCGACGGGTCATACTACAGACGCTTCTGCAGTAGAGACCATCCCCAATCTACGCAACTAACCTGGCGCAGAATTTAAAAAATCTCTCTCTTTATGTTACGTCCCTTTATCCTAGGCCATCTCGCGTCAGTGCATTTCTTTAACATGGCCATTATTTGTTTCGGCCACGAGCTACATAAAACCACATTTTGCTTGTTTATAACTTTAACTTGTGTTGTAAAATGTATGTATACTTAATGACTTTTAGCACCATAGCACCCCAACCATGTACTTACCACAGTAGAAACCTGATTTTACAAAATTACACGTTCCTGAAAATCTTCATTTTATTTCCCTTTTATTTTAAATCCAAATATGCCTATTTTAATTAACAATCCAACACTAATAAGTTGTTATGAAACTAAGCTTTTTCGTGTTAAGACAGTGTTTCGTCATCAATGGTGGAAAATAACATTGTTAATTAAATTTAATACTAATGTAATTCGCTAGGCAATTGTTCTGCAAATAAAATAGAACCCCACCAGACCATAAACGACCTCACGAGAACGAGAAAAATGTTCAAAAATGGTATGCTGCTTACCTTTTAATGAGTGCAAAATGCATTTCCAAAAGCCTTTTTTACAAACATTAAACGACGTATTAACAACATTTAATTAATTTCAATAGGGTGGAGTTTTATGGATAAAAATATATTATCGCAAGACTATAAACAACCTCACATTAATATGAAAATAGTTCGAACATTATGTGCAGCTTACCTTTCAACGAGTGTGAAATCTTATATCAATGACATTTGTGCAAAAATTAGCAGTTTCCTCAATGAGAGACAATCTTATTTCAATAAGCAGCATTCTTCAGAACAGAAATATACGTCCTACAAGGCCGCGGACCACCTCTTTCTGCCACAAGAGCATAAACATTGTGGCATGTGCTACTATGGATATATTTTTCGCAAGCAAACAATTTTAGCCAGTGCGAAGGCCAATACTTTTAAAAATAAACATTGCCATATAAGACTTTCTCAATAAAAAAAAATTAATTAATTAACTAAACAAGATTTGTATACTGCACCGCAGTCATGCCTTCATTTATCCAACACATTGGTGGCCCATAGCGGCATATGTAAAGTCGGCCTACTCGCATGTGCACAACTGGTGCGAAGAACGTGGCCTTTTCAAGGGCAACTGTGCCACGTGCGACAGAGAAGCGAGGTGGGTTGCAGCAGAAACGCGCGGTGCTGGCATGTCATTATTATTGACATAATGTGTTTAAACAAAAGTCGAAGCCAAAAAACGTAAATGAGTAGTCAATAAAAAGCACGAAACTGAAATCCAAAATGATAAATAAAATTGTATTCCAATTTAAAATGGCGTAAGCAGAATAAGGGGGTCGTCAACAGACAATGCAGTCAATTCAAATTGCAATCCGTAATCAAAATCCACGAAGAAAAGCCAAAAATCAAAGTTATAACAGCACTATTAAAAAACATATCCCAAAGCAAAACACCGCACACAAAGCCTAAGAAACATAGCGTGGTCTGTAACCTGCACTGTTATTGGCTACTGCTGCTGCTTTTTTCACGTGGTTGAATGGTATCTAGGTGGTCAGAGGTGGGATGGCAGCCACAGGGAAGGGAGAGGTGAAGAATAAAGTAGCCCTTAGTGACATCATGTATCGTGCTAAGTCTAACTCGCTAGGCAAGTGCGCCAACTCAAACAACCGCGGTTGTTGCTTTTGATGCGCCACGAGCACTTGTCAGATACATATCCAAGCCTCAGCCTTTAGTGCTCCCTCTAGTGTACTGTAACACCGAACGCCGCCAGTCATTTCGCCTCTGTACGTTTCCTATTCTCAAGCGAGTCAACTACTTGCTGCCTGAGAGGCCGGCAATTAGCATGACACCACGCTCCCGTCTAAGTAGGTGGACCCAACCCCTCGCTTGCCTTGCCCTGGCCGGCAGGCACCGAACACTCACACTCGCCGCACATAAGGGAAGGCTTACCCCTCCATACGGTCTGCTCCAGCCGCCCCTCGTTCGCCGCACATCTCAAGGGTATTTATATCTATGCACACACTCCAGACAGGGCAGTTCACAGGCAGTTCGCAAGCAGTTCAGACCGGAGCATCATCTGCAACTCTTGCTATCTCACCATGCTTCCCATACCACTCGCCATCAGCAGTAGCAGAATAGCTTAGCCATATTAATTTTACTATTGACAGAAATTGTGTTTCTCAACAAGGTAGGCAGAAACTCTGGTCGCGGAGCCTTCTCCTCACTTCGAAAATTGGCCATTACCTTCTCTGCGCCGGGCGTAGTTTACCGGGGTCGCTCTCGCTCTGAAACTCTATTGATATCTTGCTGCCGCCATGTGTCAAACAGCTAGGCAAACTTGGTCCCTCGTCCATCAGACATTAGCGGGCACAGGCCGGAGATATGTCAGTAAATTCCTACTGACGGAATAAAACCTGTCACCTCGTCACTTACCCTTAGTGGGGTTTGCTGTTGGAGGGTAGGGCTGAGGTACTTCCCCTCCTGGACAGCGGTAAAGCCGTGGTCGTCGCTTGAAAGGAGTTTTTTCCTGATGCCTGAGTTGTTGGCTTTGGCCGCATAAATAATTGTGCGTTGAACTTTGGGTGGGGTGCAGGCGAGTGATGGGCGAGTGGGTGCCCTGGCTGGAATGTAAGCTGGTGTGACGTTAAGGGCCCTGACTACCCTGGTAATGATAGCTGGCAGGACGAATGTAGATATCTTCGTCGGCGACATAGATGGAAGCTGAGATACTGTGCATGGTACATGCCAGAGGAGGTTAGAAGTGGAGCTTGCTGAGCCGGTGGTTGACCCTCTTTGATGTGCAGACTCCTCTTTCTTACAGGAATATACCTGGTTGTCAACCAGGCCGCTTCCCCTTCGTACCGCAGCCTGAGAAAACCTTGGCTGGCAGCTTTGCCCCACCCAGCCCTGTAATGAGGCATAAGGTGGTGGGGGTAACCAATTAGGTTGATAGTGGGTGGCCAGTAAGGGTTAGACACAGCCTGATGGAATGAGGGATATGGAGGTCAGGTGAGGTGGGAGACCTATACTACAGGTCTTCAACCCAGAGACTTGGCGCACGAAATGTCGCCATCTGACCCAAGTTCCAAGCTGGAAGTTACAGTAGACGGCAAAGGGCGTCCACTCCCATGGCTCCCTGACAAGTGGAATGTCGCGGTCTCACCTACGTGTCACAAAGAGCAGGACTCCGGTTTGGAGTTGGGCTATCGTTTCCAAGCAAGAAACCTGGGGCGCAGGACATCATGGTCTGACCCATGCACCTACTGGAAGGTTGGTAGTCTAAGAAACAACTGCTCTAATGAGGCCCAGGATGGCAAGCCTCATAAGCTGCACTTCAACACAACTATCAATATAAGAGAAAAGGAGCAAGGCATCGGCTCATGGCTAACCTTAGAAGAGTCTTACTAGAGNTTATGAACTGGAAAGAGAAAGGTGATGAACTGGAAAGAGAAAGGACAAGGTGTAGGAATACAGAGTGCTACAGAAACAACTAGACCAAGTCCGATTTATGCCTGTTTTATTAATTGCTCAATTAAAACACACATAAACCAGCATGTACCATAACTGAGGCCTGAAGGGCCAGTCTTAAGTTGCCAACTGGTATAGTTACCTATGTCTCGGAAGACGCGGCAGCGCGGGGGGCCAGGACCACCTCAAGTGGTATTCGCACTCGTGATAACTGAGAGTAAGCTACAATATAGCTGGAAGCATGGGGGCTTCGGTGTGCTGATGGGTAGTGCGGCAGTGTCGAGCAGAGCAGAGCTCTTAACTGAACAATGTAAGACTGATTCGAGTTGAAAAAGTCGGTAGTTCTTCAGGCAGCACGACGTTCTGCGAAGGTGAGACATGAAGTCTGGTGGCTCTCGGGCAGAGTCACACTGGGCAAGTGGACTGGCACAAGACAGCCCCGAACTGAGGACTGCAGGTCCTATTTATACTCGGCTCACAGGACCAGCATGGGGGTTGCAGGGTGTGGAGAGAGACACGCGAAGGAGAGAAGAGAGTAACTGAGAACAGCGGAGACTTCCCCCCATGCGCCAGGCGCTGGAGGAGTAAGAGAGGCGATGTGATGCGAAGCAGGTTGTAATGCAGCAGGCAGCAACAGCCGGGCAAACCACTCTAGCTTGGATTGCGCCCTGTGACATGTATGGCGTAACTGCTCTTCTTAGGAGGGTGACGTGGCTGTGGCTGTGGCGAGGCCAGATGAGTGAATGACGTCCTTCGTGGCGCATAAACCCCCTCCCCTCTCCATCCCAATCATACATCACGTTAGCTGAAGCCACAGGCACGAATAACGAACTTCCCTCTCAAGGTGTCTGGACTCTCGACGGCGAACTGGAACGGTGGTGCTCACTCTCTCTTTCTCTCTCTTGAAGACAGGTATCCCCCACATGCTTAACCCGTGTGACCAGTATAAGCAAAAGGTGTAAGAGTGAAAATGGTCAGCATGACCAAACGGTATATAATTAATGGTTCCGGATCTGAAGGATCCTAATCCCCACCCTCGGGTATGGGACTGTGGTACAGATTTGGCTGAAAGCCTGGTTACATACAATTATCTCAATTGATTAGGTCGAAAGCTTTAAAATGGGATAAGCAGTTGAAAAAAATGTAAGATTAGAATTACATCAAATCCTAGCCTTAAGGGAGTAGCTAAGTTCACTGCGGAAATGAACTAAGTAGATTCTCTCGGTATGCTTGGATAAAAGAAATTAACTGGTGTAAATCTCAACTAGTGAGAAAAGTATGCAGTGAGAATATTCTCTTTTGGTAGGCAACTCCTAGCTACATCGAAAATAAAACTACTACGGGGTAAAAAATTCGGCCGGTTACACTTCAAAATACACAAAAGAACAGTTAGGATAAAGCCATTGTATTGTTTATCTTGAGGTAAATGTCCATGTATTATTTCTCTTGCTTACAGTATTATCTCAGGTTAAAAAGAGAAAAATTATTACGTGCAAAAATTACACAAGGGTTACACGTTATAAGTGACAAGACACTGGTAGTAAGAAGATTACACAAGTCGTTCAGTTGCATCAAATTGACAATTTAAATAAGGTAAGTTACACAAAGAACAACAGCTACAACGTAAATATTGATAACAATTGAAGCATTGTGCATGTGAAGCAATCTAAAATTGTTAAACAATATTTTTTCACACAAGAGATTTAGGTAAATATGGTACACAATAATAAGCTTAAGTATTAACTTGAGTAGCAAAATGATAGTGAAAAATGCAGTTTAAGACATGTGATTATCTTAAAAAAGTAGTTGTACAAAACGACAAATGAATAAAAAATGTGGTTTGGAATGGGCTAGCCATCAAGTTTGAGGCGCATTACTAAACATAAGTAATGGAAAGAATTAAGAGTGAGCTAAATAATCTTAGCGTGGGGAGCTTTACTATACAATAGCAAAGTACCAGAAGCGGTTCAAAAGGACACAGGTGATATAAAAGTGGTTGTAGAAAAGTAGTATAAGTGTGGTGGGTGTACAAATAGTACAAAAACGAGGTACAAAAAATAGTCGGCACAGGAATACTAACTTGTCTTCCACGCATGATTTCATCTAGGGTGAAAAACTTCCTTGGCTGGCTTAATATGTTACATGTGCTTTAACTTGACTGGTTAACTTTTGGCTCATTGCCTCCACTCTCAAGTGGTAGTTAAGCTTCATAACAAATTAGTTGCAAACTCAAAGCAAAATACTAAAGCAAAGCAAGTGAAACAAAACAATTGAAATGGGGTTTTGCTACTGTACACACTTCCTACTCTAAGCAAATCTGGTGATCATTTACAATTAACTAAACATAATCTCACACACTCTCGCATGGTAGGGGCACTTCACACAATGAGGCAGAGGCTATCAGTGGGAGTGGCGCAGTCTGGACTGCATCCACACAGTCTGTTGGCTAGCTCTAAGCAGGTGATAGGTGCGAACACTCCACTCACACCACTCAAAGAGTCTTTCTTCTGTGCTGGCCAGCTGAACGTGGGAGGGCGGTGCCTCGGCGTCTCCTTATAGCACCTGGACTGCCCTTTGATGCTCGTGCGGCAGGTTCGCCAGGACTGTACTAAATGGTGCGGCGGCGCTTAGCGTGGCACAGCTGGTGATGTGTGCGTCACTGGGTCAGTAGGCTGGAGGTCAGCAACCCGCGGCACGAAAGTTTCAGCCTCTGCTCTCAGCTAGCTGGCTGGCTGGAGGGGTGGTAGGCACTTCTCCTCGTGCAGCTGGCTCTTTCCACGCCTCTGCTACGGCGGGCGCAAAGGGCGGAGTCAGTGGTGAAGAAGCTCTGGAGACAGCTTCGGCGTAGTAGGGGCAGGGACCTGTGCATGGTATGCAGTAGGGCACATGACTAGCGCCAAGAGTCACAGACAATCACTCGCCCATGCTCTGGTTCAACACATGGCATTGGTGGCATGCTTAGCGTAGCTTCTTGTGTGATTTCCAAACTGCTTTCCTTCTTCATGTGTATTATGTGTACTTTTCGTACATTGTTGCTGCTGTCTTCCACCCACAGAGTTTCTCCTCGTTTTTCCACTACTGTGTAAGAGCATTCCCATTTCGGGTGAAATCCTGCATGGAAATGCGAGGCTTTGCTGCTGTGGGGACGAGTCTTCACCCACACGCTCTCCCATTCGTGGATTGCTGAACTGAGTGGTCGTGCAGGCACCGGGTACTTACGCTTGATATTACGAGCTTTATGGGCACATGCAGCGTCCATTCACTTCATATTAGCTCGTCGAATTTCTTCGGCTTACGGGATTTGGCTTAGATTCTCTTCCCAGTCTTCCAGGTTCTCAGTCTCCTGGTACAGACTGGGAGCTTGTGATAGTATCTGGTAGTTTATTTTGCTTCCCTGTGGAGTGTTGAATGGTGAAATTGAATTCTTGCAAGAGCAAAGCCCAGCGACCTAGTTTGAACTTGGTTGTGTAACCTGGTAAGTGCATGACTATCAGTCTGTAAGATGAAGGGTACGTCTTCGAGGTGGTAACAGAACTTCTTAAAGGGGTCCATGACAGCAAGTCATTCCTGCTCATTCGAGAGGTAACTCTTTTTCGTTTCTGACAGGAGTGTGCTAGCATAGCGTATCCCTCTTAGACCACCTTGTAGGGTCTCTTGATAGAGAACAGCTCCGAAACCTGTCCCACTGGCATCTGTCTTCAGGAGCAATGGTAGGTGGGGAGAAGCCGATAAAGCATGTCGTGTTGCGCGAACTGGTACAAGAGTTCCTGGAAAGCTGTTTCTTCCTTCTCTGTCGACTTTCAGGTTTGGTTCTTTCGCAGGTTATTTAATGTGACGCTACTCGCCACCTGCGGTATACGGGATGGTTCGTAAGGTACGATTTACCTCTCTGGCGCAGACTACGGGCGCCTTGGATGTTGAATAGGGGGTAAACAATAATGTCTCTAAGTGTACGAAGTTTATATTTGGCTAAAAATAACAATACAAAAATAGACACCTCTGGGACGGTTCCCTGTAAGTTGAGAGCCTGAAGGGCGGCTTTAAAGTACTCGTGCTAACTGCTGCCGACATCGTGGGGAGAACGCTAGACGTCGGGGAATGTTCCTTGAGCTACCACGCTCGTACTTAGCCGTATTTGTAGTTCTGTGTATTCCTGTGGTAGGTTGAGGTCCGGTAAGCTGGGTGGCCCTTCACGGGCCTCGGCTCGTTCTTGGCGTTGTGGACACAGCTGGCTTCTTTCTTCTTCCGAGGCTGACCCTTAGGCCTCGATGACGGCTCTCCACGACTGACTGTTCCAGGTTCTCTTCTCCGGCGACCTCACGATCTGACTGACCCTGCCAGGGTCCGCTCCCCGGCCTCGACTGACTGAATCCCTCATCCCAGCATGATGCTTCTGGGCGGCGCCACCCCCGACAACCTTCTCTCGGCGCAGCACTTAAGCTGTCCACCATCCAATGCGTGCATTGTGGCGACAATTCCCACTAACTATGCTTAGGATAGGAGGAAAAGGACATGACGAATTAGAATTCTGCTACCCCAGATGTCAGGAAAGACAAACTCTCTGCGACACAGCCCAATGCGCCTAGGAAGGACTATACAGTCTCTCTTGTAATGATTGCCCCCACCTGCTCTATTTAAATTCCTCGGCAGGCCACATCAAGCCCACAACATTGAAGGGCTCACGTATAGCTGCACCATATGTCGCAAGCCCAGAGACACGCACGAGCGTATAGCCCGCCTCGAGAAAATATACCAAGGGGAGAAGAGGTATTAACGATCCAAGAATACGCCGGGAAACAGCAGAAAGACCCGTAACAATTCATAGAGGAATGCGAAGTCGAATTCACCCACATCAAGCTCCCAAAAGCATTATGGATAACGAAAGCCATAGCCCAGTTGGAGGGCAAGGCTCACCAATGGTGGAATCGCTAAGGCGAATTTGTTACACACTGGGATCAATTCTTTGACAGAATAATCGCCCATTTTTCGGGGAAATCAGTGCTGTCACAGCTGACCGTGGAACTGTACAGCCAGTACCAAAAACCTGGGGAAGTTGACATTTTAATTAGGTGCAAGATACTGCTATTTCAGCGCTTACAGCCAGGTCAATACGAAGAGGCCAATGTAGAAATGATCACATTGCGGTTAATCTCCAAGATCAAGCATTTACTTCGCAACCCACCCCTAGAAGGGATTGAAGAGTTAGTTACACACACACAGGTCTGTAAATAGGACGTAGCCGAGGAGAAGTGCTCCATTCACCCTGCCCAGTCCTCTCCTGCTGCGCCACAGCGTAACAAAGACGCAGGAGGGAAAGTGCGAGAGGCCACACCCCCTCCCCCAGTAAGTCATAGCCTGCCTAAGTACTGGTATTACCCCGAGCAGCACTTCCACCGCGACTGCCCCGTACTTCAAGTCAGACGCCGCGAGGACGCCCAAGCCAGGACCACGAAGGTTAAGGACCCAGTTCAGAGCAAACGAAAGTCGAGCGATGACATACATAAACCAGTGGAAAACGCAGTGGCCGGGGAAAACTGGGGGTTACGAGCCCCAGCAGAATAAGTGAGGTCCCAGAAATGGCGGTGTTACAAGAAGTGGTGAAAACCGAAGAACAGCCGTGTATGACAGTAAATATTATGGCTGCGAATTACTGGCTACGCTAGACACTGTGGTGTATGCATATTTAATTCGCCAGTCAGCTTTACCGAAGGCTACCCAAGATACAGAACTCAGGGACACCACCACAGTCGTGAATATGGCCCAAGAGGGAACGCTTCTATCAATTGAAGGTGCGATCATGCCGTTGATCCAGGTGGGAGGAGAGATTATCCCAAGCGAATTTTTTGTAGCCCGCGGGATAAGAGAAACCATAATTCTAGGGCAACTCTTGCTAGCTATGCAACAGGCGATCATTGGCTGCCAGGAGGGCAAAATGTATCTAGGAACCAAGAAGCGGAGGTCGGTCACCTGGAATGCCACTTTGGCGAACGCGAGGTCGAATTCTTGGGGCACCACAATACACCAGAGGGAAACTTCCAGCAAACAGAAAAAATCCGAGCTATTAGAGAAGCTAACACCCCCGAAACCGAAAGCAATTATGCCAGTTTTTAGGCTTATGCAACTGGCTGAGGGATTTCGTCCCAAACATAGTCAATTTAATGAGACACCTTAATCAATAAAAACCCAGTTTGCCAAGCCCCGATGATGCATGGACCGACAGCCGGAAGACTCCTAATTCTGCAAAGTGACGCAAGTGGGGTTGGATCGGGTGCTGCGCTGTATCAGGAAGACACTGGGAAGCAACAAACTCATGATTGCTTATGCAAACACTCTGATGTCCAACACGCAACGCCGATACCACAGAAATGAGCAAGAAAGCTTGGAAATCATCTGGGCCGTTAACAAGTTCAGGTAATATCTAAAAGATGCTCCATTCATTTTACGTACAGACATAAGGGCGTTAATGTAGCTACATAACAGAAGTGCCATGAAATCGAAGTTAGGCCGATGGGCATTGCTCCTGCAGAAGCTAATTTTGAAATTCAGCACTGCTCAGGCCGACTTAATGAACTCCCCAATACTCTATCCCGTGTGCCTCGCGGAAGCAAAGGGGAAGCAGAAGTAGACGACTAGGAGCATATGCTAACCCCGAACATCTAGTCATGTAGCCCGCCCACAGGGAGCTTACAGTTCAAGCCCTTGAAGCACAGCTAGACCTCGAGAAATATGCCCAACATCACCAGAATGACCCCGATACAGAGCACCTTGGGAAAACGCCCTAATCAGTACAAACTAGAAAGATATTATGTATGAGCCCTCCCTCGCACACACCGAGGGTTCCGCCCTCATTACGACAAGATTTATACTACTATTTTCACAAGCACCCACATGCCGGACAACCAGGAGCTGCCGAAACCCTGAAAGAACTAACAGATTCACATAGGACGGGGTAACCAAATATGTACGGGAGTTTGTAAGCCACTGTCTACAGTATGCTACTACCAAAACCCATGGGACTCAACACGCCCAAAGGAATTCCGCTGAGACCCAAGACGCCTTGGACTACAAAAGCATGCGACCTAATAGGGCCTTACACTATATCTCACAAAGGAAAATGGTACTTGTTAGTCGTGACCGACCTCTTCTCAAGGTGGGTACAGCCAAACCCGCTGCCAAATACCGAAGCCTCTACTATTATACACAAGTTAGAAGAATTTTCCCCGCACTGGGGTTTTCCGAAAAGCATCCTAATGGATAATGGAACCCAGTTTACAGGGAGAAAAAAATGGGAAGTCTCCTGCCACCGCTTGGGGGGTCGAACCCTGGACGACCCCGAGGTATCACCCCCAGGGTAACACTACCAAGCGCAGAAACCAAGAAGTAAAAAAATGCCTCGGGATAAGAATGGGGGGAGATGACTAGAATTGGCATCGCTACATCCCGGACACTTTATTCACACTAAGGAGATGGCAGAATGAGGCAACAGGCACATCTCCTAGTGAACTGCTCCTTGGATGCACCCTACCATGCCCTATGGATTGGGAAAGGTACGCGGAACCAGCAGAAATGCCAGGAGCAGAACAGATACGCTCAAACTGACTAAAAAGAGTAGAAAAAGACCTCAAGGCGCAGCAGCAGTATGCCAACCAGAAATATGGCACACAGGATAGCCAGAAACCATCCAACCTGCAAGCTGGCGACAAAGTGTTGTTACGCAGCCACCCCCTGAGCAACAAGGCAGCAAAGATTCACGCCACTTTTTATCCAAAGTGGGAAGATCCACACACCATTGTTGAATGGCGTGGAAACACCCCGTGGGTCGAGCATATATGGGATATTGTCAGAAAAATGCACATCACACACGTGAAAATATATTTCCTGCCTGAAGACACGCAAGATGCGCCCTTAAGCCTGCCCATTGAACAGCTGACATCTCTTATGCAACTCGACGGGGACACTGACCCAGTAAGAGAGCAGCGCAGCCAAGTAGCAGCGAGCGGAACCCGCCAGCAGCACGAGCGTCAGGAGGCAACGCCCACACCATACCTTCAGCCACTCCCGGCACAGCGCAGAGGCCCCAGCCACGATACGACCATCAATAGAGATAGTCAAGCACACCATGCCCACTCCAGAGCCAGCATCCAGCCCGCCACACCAGAGCCAGCGCCCAGGCGTGGGATGACCCGCCGCCCGCCAACTACGGGCCAGTCTGGCACCCTTGCCGGGCCAGATCCAGCACCAGCACAGCTAAGAAGAAAGGATAACAACACAATGTCGCTCACTGCACCTTCCAGCAACTCGCCGCCAGCTGTGCCTGCCGGCATGCTGCCCGTAGCTCAGCTGAATCCAAATACGGGTGTTCAGCCCAGCCGTCTCCACCCAGCAGATAGCAGCCGCTTAGAACGATGTGCCAAGGTACATTCCACCACAGCGTCGCCAAATGCCTTGGCAGCAGAGAGGGAGGTACAAGGGAACGTCTTGGCGTCCCTTCTCCTCCTTCAGATGGCCTCAAAGACTCGGTGCTTAGGAGCAGGCCACTCTTAAAGCTCGCCCGCTTTGAGTACAGACACTGTGCATATGGGCTCGTTTGCCTCTACCACTCGCTAAGAGAAATCTCCATGTGTATCGAAGACACTCTACCTCAGTGCAGTAGATAGGATTAACCCCTAGGTTCGTTGTTATTATTATTGGCGAGTAATGAAAGTTAGCTTAGTTATTTTGTTCGCCAGTGCAGTGTGAACCCCCAGCCAAAAGTGGAGCAAATTTTCTTAAAATCTCCCCGAGTGCATCGCTACGAAGAAAATATGGTATGTAGGAAAAAAAAAGTGTCTGTGTATATCGGTATAATGTAACCTGTTACATCTTCGCACATGTGTGTGTCTCAGATCTTTTGTATTTTACCCACTGTTCAGTAGCGTGCATTTCCAGTTAATTTGTGTTCTGTATATTTGGGCTTTATGGAAAAACTTTAAAATTCAAGCACGCAAAAATGTTTTAAGAGTAGGAGTTTTCCAAGGCTCATCATAATTAACAAGTCCCATAATACGCTTCTACAACGGGATTGAGCTTGTACTTACCTGCAGTGTGTGTGTGAGTATTCTGTATATTCTTTACCTAAACGTGCTGTTTGTTTGTTTCCTTTACCGGCCTTAGGTCAGCCTTCCTGACAAAGCTCTTTGCAATCGATTATTGTCTTTTGTCTGCTTACCAGTTTCTTCTGCCATTTGCCTTTGTTAATAATAAGTTATTGTTTACTTAGAATGGTTTTCCGGCCATAAGCCACGTCAAGCAAGAATGGTTTTCTGGCCATAAGCCACGTCAAGCAACTCGCCTAGTGTAACCATGTTTTGTAATTAACCAGTTAAAATTTCACTTAAGACTTACGTGTCACACTTAACCATAGCTTTTGCTATTCGTACATTTGTGCTTAATCAATTTACCAGTGTTTTACACAGCCTAAAAACCCCAGAAACATGTTATTTAATATAATTTTTCTTTCAGTATGATTTGATCTGCGTTGTATAAATTATGTTTTTTTGGCCTGTGAGCCACCCTTAGTAACCAATTTTCATTGGAGAAATACCATTTCTCTGAGCCAAGCACAAGGACTCTCTACCAAAAACAGGCTCCAACAACTTCGAAGTATCCTCTGTTTGTTTTTCATAAGTGACTCCGTCCGAAGTTGCGTGCCCATTGATTACCCCGTTAGTGCCAAGCTTAGGTAGGTAATATACTTGCATAGTAGAGTCTTTCTCTAAGCTATTTATTTGTGTTCTAGGTGTGAACTGTAAATATGTTTGTTGCTTCCCATTGTAGCAACCAGCCTTCGGACATATATTTGTACCAATTCGTTAAATAGGTCACATACTTCAGAATAAAATTACCTGCCTACATTTCCTTCTGAAGTCTTTCCGACACCTTAGCTTACCCTTAAGGCTAGTTTGTTTATTTATTTATTTATTTACGAACTGTGAATAAAGCCACCCAAATTTAACCTTGTTACGACCTTTGCGGACAATGCTTGTAACACAGTTACGTATTCGAGAGCAGGGATTTGCGTTAGCCGAACTGCTAACAGAGTTCAGAACTCCAACCTATCTGAAGTCAGATGGCTTCCACCGTAAATTTGTGTGCAAGTTGCAATGCTAGTTTTTCATGCAGTTACAAGGTAACAGTTGCCACGCTGTAGTAAACCTGAGAGAACGTGGGTGGAAGCATGAGGGGTCACATCTTCATCTTCTTCAGGATCCCGAGCTGTGAACTCATCACGACTTCAGGACGGATGAGCAGAGTCGTACCCGAAGCGTTGGCTAATGGACAGGGGGGCGCTGATGCACCACGAGCGCTGTCGGACACATATCCAAGCCTCAGCCTCTGGTATTTCTCCTAGTGTACCGTAGCACAGAACGCTGCCGCTCATTTCGCCTTTGTACCGTTCTTATTCACAAGTGAGTGAACTACTTGCCACCTGGGAGGTGGCGCGCTCCAGTCTGAGTGGGTGTATCCACCCCCTCGCTTGCCTTACCTGGCAGGCACCGAACGCGCACACTTGTCGCACATCAAGGGAGGCTTTCCTCTCCATGCTGCCTCCTCCACCCACCTCTTGCTCACCACATCTCTCAAGGGTATTTTTTTCTATGCACACCCTCCAGACAGGGCAGATCACAGGCAGCTCACGAGCAGTTCTGGCCAGAGCATCATCTGCAACTCTTGCTATCTGGCCACGCTTACCGTACAGCTTACCTTCAGCACTAACAATATAACTTAGCTGTATTGTGTTACTATTGTCAAAACTTGTGTTTCTCAAAAAGCTAGGCAGAAGCTCTTGTAGCGGAACATTCTCCTCACTTCGAAAGTAGGCCATGTGCTCTGTCTGCCCCGGGCGTAGTTTACCAGGGTTGCTCTCGCCCTGAACCTTGATTGATATCTCGCCGATACCCTGCAGTAAACAGCTTGGCAAACTTGGTCCCTCGTCCATCAGACGTTAGCGGGTACAGGTCGGAGATATATGTCTTGTAAATTCCTACTAACGGAATAAAACATATATCTACCTGTCAACCTCTTTCTGGCCTGATCATTCTCTTTCGCTTTCACCTCCCTTACCCACTTTGCCTGTGTGTGCATATCCACTTATCTACTTCTCTGTGCACACACAATCACCGCGATAGAGTTTCAAACCGAAGTCCCCACTGAAGGGTGCTCCCACCTCCTGTCAGTGTTTGGTTGGCTGGTAGCTAGCTGGTTATGCCAATCTTCTAGCACCACTGTAACTAGGATAGGAAGAACCTTTCTCTGAGGCTCCTGAGGCTTGAGGAGATAAAACACGTTAAGACATTACAACTCTCAGGCTTCAAGATGGTCAAGCCCTTACCTGAGAGCCGTAGGGTCCCTATGTGGGGAACACTGTGAATCCAAAGGGGCAGTTGAAGTCTGTAGCTGCCTCAACTTCACACCGAGGGTAATCAGGGGGCCCTCTCCCCAAGTCGCTACGGGCCCAAGCACCATCCCTCGTGAAGCGCATGCTTCTGTGCCGAACGAGCGATAGGACTCCGGCAGCGGTTCACCCCATCGCACCGACCCCAGGAAGAGTAGTTTCCTTCCTGGACGGACCACGCCAGAACCTGTCCTCACCTGTGCGGCTACATAAATTTAAACAATATTCACGGTCGTGGCTGCGCCTCCACGACACCCACCAAATCATAATACCCTTTCTTCTTTTGTTTTAATCCTCTGAAGTTAACGTAACATCACTGAAAGTGCATATCAGTGTACTCGCAGCTATTCCTAAATGCCCAATCACCAGGTGGGCAACAAAAAAGATAGCATAGCCCTCACTGCCAAGCAACACGCTCTGGTGAGCCAGGGCCAGAAGCCCCCAGGGTGCAACCATGTCGGCCCATACGGCCCTCTTACAATCCTCGTCAAGGAGACCATTTCCCTAGTCTCTAGAGGGATACTGGGCTTGTACACCTACATTGTCACCAAGTTGAGTGTATTAAGCAACATTTTAAATAGATTTTAATAAAAAAAAAATTTTGTTTTTTGGCAGATGGTTTAAGAGTGCTTAATGAGAAATACTTACTTATTATTGCCACGGGCCGGTGAAAGTATTTTTATTGACTTTTCATTGCAATTTATTCCAGTTTAGCAAGGATATTTTATTATTGATGTGTGATGGCTATGTTAGGATGAAGTATAGTTGCACGGGAGCAAGGTTACTGTAGGTGGCCGGTCAGTGTCACCCAAGATGAGTTAAGCTCCTATTGAGGAAGTGACTTTAGTGAGGGCTGTAAATACTTTACAAAGGTATACAATTTTACCCATAAATTGCAATTTACATGCATTCACGCAATATTAACACTCTGAGGAAGTTGTATATTATAAGCCCAAACTCACAATGGGGTGTAGTAATTTTAACTTTAGCTGCCACGGTGCTGATGGCATTGTTAAATGTGCTTTGCTCTGAAGCCTCTCTTACAGGTCCCATGGCAGGTGCATTACGTGTGTTATTAGGCTCTAACCTACTTGAGGAATACGTCCTTCTGCTACCTATTCCGTTTATAATATACAAGATCCAATTAGCTACGTCAATTACACTATACTCCCTAAATTAAACCTTGGTTACTAATATATTGGCGTGCTGACCACCTACAAAATCTTAAAAAAAAACACAAGCACTACATAACCCTTGGTAATAAATATTTACAATTTGTATCTTGATGCAACTGTAATGTTTCTTGATCGGTCAATGCCTCTACATGCTACATTTGCACTCTTCATATGTACATGAATGCTTCTCTCTTCCCCTCTTCCTCAGCTTCTCTTTGCTGTGTTTGGTGTGCTTCACTGTCACTGCTTACATTGCTATTTACAATAGATTAGTTTATCAGTGATTGGTGACACACAAAGTTACAAAGGAACACCAGTTTCCTATTCTAATTAAGATGTCTTTTCGCTGTGGCTTAAGCCCAGACCTACCTATAATATTATTTACATTACTGAAGTTCCCTATTCTAGCTATGACTTCCTTTCGTCACGGCATAAGCCCAGGCTTACCTTTAAAGGAGGCAAAATCCTATTACATTGCGTCCTTTTCATCAGGTTTTCTGGAAGTCCTGTTTTCCCCACTTTACTCATAGGGTCCCCAACATACACGTAGGTTACACTATTTACACAGTTGATTTGTCTGGTCCCGTCCGGTTCTGGTCCCGTCCGGTGGCACACACACACATTCATGCGCTCTCTCCTCTCTATTGCTCTCTCTCTCTCTCTCTCTCTCTCTCTCGTGGAAGTCCCTCTCACACTTAACCTGCATGTTTGGTAAAGGCAAAATGGGGTGAAGGAGTTAAAATAGCCAACATGACAAAACAGCTTGAGCTTAGAGGTGAGGATCTGAAGGATCCTATTCTCTACTCGGGTAAGGGACTGTGGTTCATAATTGTGGCTGTGGTGGGATATGTGATTGCAAAATATTTTTCACAGCCCATTGCAAAGTTAGTGAAGAAAAAAAAAATGTTTCAAGTTACAAATACATAAAATCCTAGCCTTAAGGGATTAGTTAAATTCACTGCGGAATCAAATTAAGTTCTTTAGTGACAAGTGTTTAAGTAATTCAGGTTAACTGCGCAAGTTAATAGAATTTCGTGCAGTGTCAAATTTACGTATGTGGTTGACAACCCATACTGTCATTGAATAGAAGCTGCTACAGGATAAGAAATTTGGCTGGTACACTTCTAAAATACAATGAAATAGTAAGTTAGGATGGAGCCATTAATTTGTTTTGTCTTGAGGTAAATGTCCATGACAGTAGTATTTTGCTTCATAAATGTTGGCTAAGGTAGCAAAGTTTTTAGTGGTTAAAGATTACAGCGTATTTCCAAGTAATACACAAGATGGCCCTGGTGAAAAAGTTTTACAAAGGTTGACAAATTTAAGAAAAGCAAATTTTGCAACATAACAAGTAGTACACTTGAGTTAGCGTAAAGTTTAAAATTTTGTAGTGAATACAACAGTACACAAAGGTATGGCAAATGGTAACAGTTGCATAAGGTTCAGTGCAAACACATTTAAAAAGAAAATGAAGTACAAATGAGTGTAATGGCAAAGCAAATATTTACATACACAAGTTAGTTAGGTAGAAATAAAATAACGCTTTCTTCAGAAGTAGTCCTCAATGATATTAGCCAAAGGCTTAAGTGAATGCATTTGCTCTATGAGTAGTTAGATTTGGTTTGCATTTGAGCATAATAAATGAGCTTAGGCATATAAAAACTCTCTGATGTACAAAGTACAATAGCGTGAATGGTCTGACGCATTCTAGCGCTCCCACCAAGGTGAACTGGGTTTAATCCCCGGGCAGGTCATGCTCGGATTTTCGCATGTGGGAATTGTGCCGGACGATGCCACTGGTCGTTGGGTTCTCTCGGGGATCTCATGTTTCCCTGCCCTTTCATTCCAGCACTGCTCCATACTCACCTCAATCACCTTCATCGGCTCTTAAGACTTCGCTATTAAGAGTCGCTCACATCTCTTCACTCACCCATTCTAGCATGTGGCGCATTATTATACATACACGTACATTACAATAATGATAAAGGGAAGGTTGGTACTAGGTACAGCTTGGCTCTCAGACATTCATTAATCTAGGGTTTCTTTACTTATACTGGATAATTACCGTGTGCTCTCACTTAAAACTTTAACTTTAATTCTCTTCCTGGCTTATGGCAACAATTTTCAACTGGCAGTTAAGCTGCAAACATAATATACTTAGCAAAGCAGTAAGGCTGCAAACACTATTAGCACAAAAGCAAAACAGTACAAAAAAACAAGCACTAAAACAACATATATCACTTCAAATCCCTCATGAACCAGTGCAAGTACAGTATAGTATAGGTGTGACAGTGATCTAGAGCATCAAACAGAAATTGGCTGTGCTGATGTGCCATGCATTTCTGGTTACATTTAGACTGATTACATGACCAGGCATTTCTTTATATTGCTGTATTACATGACGTTTCATAACACTTTGGGTTAAAGGTGCATTTGCTTTCATACACTGCGGTTTTGCTTCTGTAACAAGTCTTATTATATGCCTAGATAACTACAACTTACACTTCTAGCTAAACTAACCCTATGCTAATCTCGCACAATCACCTGTGGTCTGGGCTGTCACTCATGGCAAGGTGGAGGCTCTCAGCGGGTGTATTGCAACACACGCACAGAGTCTGTGGCTCCGAGCAGGTGAGGAGTTACCGTAGTAAGCTCCTCAATATCTCGCGCTGAGCGGAGTCGGTGCTGGAGGGGGCAGCGCTCGCTACTCCCTGCGTACTGATTGGCCCACTAGCGGTAGCCTGGAGCACTTTCTCCCCCCCCCCTGCCGCTCCGGTTAGTACTGGTTCCAGCGAAGGCATGCGCTGCAGCTTTGGAGACGACAGCTGTATGGAGCATGGAGAGAGTGACGGCTTGCATAAGGGAAGTTGCGCCATGTCATTAAGCAGTGTGCATCTGGTGGTGCGCTTCGGGCAGTAATGGCATTTCTCTGTGCTCTTCCACTGCTTGGTGCAGGCCGCCAGACTCAGTTGTGCCTGCATCTGTTGTACCTATTATGTCCCTCTTCGTTGATGCAGGTCAGGCTGGTTGAATTGTTGCCAGGTCACTGACCTCCTCTTGGTCGCGCCCATGAACAATCGCCCCTAATGACAATCAATTGTGGCTTGTTGCTCAGACAACCATGGCTGTCCTAGGATAGCCGTTTCTCCTAGCTCCTTCATCACATGGAATTTGGTTGAAATGACCTCATCGGCAACCCTCAGTATGAGGATAAGTTCCCCTTCTGTAGGTAGGCGAGCCACTTTCTGGGTCATGTAAATGGCCATACCTTCTGCCGGCTAGATTTGATCTTTGTACTCACGGGGTATGGCTTTCGTCTGAATAAAATTGGCGTTGGTGGCCGTGTCTAGGGTCACCAGGACTTCAGTTGCTCCGATGAGCACGGTGATGCAGGGTGGGTCTCGTACAACTTCTTTCTCCTGTATAACGGAGACTTGCAAGGCCTCAGTTGGAGGTTTGGTGCCCTTTTCAGGTTCGGTTTTAGGGGCTTCGGTGGTGACTGCTCTCCCCATAGGTGTGGGGGCAGCTTTGGTTTTAACCTGGGCTATGCAAATGTCACCCAAGTCTATTTCACTAGCTTCTCTAGTGTTTTAACTCAGGATTGCACATAAATGTGCTCAAATTTTGGGCAATAATAAGCGGTTGATTAGCTCTACTACATTGAGCGCCTCTCATCCAGGATGGACAAATTGCCTTATAGCGAATGAAGATTTCGGCCTCATCGTCCTCTTCCTGAGCCTGGCCATACAGGTTGTCTGCGAATTGGGCCATGGCGTGTCAATCGAAAAAGTGTTCTGAAAGCCGGTCTGCTAATTGGTCCCAGTTGGTGCAGAACTCACCATACCATTGCCACCACTTCTCTGCATCCCCCTGATGCTGGGCCTTAGCCTTGAGGACTTACAGGGTTTCTAGTAATCGGGTTAATTCAAATTCCACAACACAGGCCTAGAGGAATTCCCGAGGGTCTTTATGTGGTTTCCTTACTCCTGCAGTGATAGCTGATCTGGGGCCGGCTACTGGATAATTATCATCACAGGTTCTGACCGATGCAGGACTCGTTCTGGTGTGATGCGGCATGTCGGACATTTGAAGATTAGTCTTTCCATGTCTTGAGCTTCATCTTCCCATCCAAGGCATAGATGGTGATAGTGCTTTGCCGGTCAGTTTTTTGCGCACCTTCATGGCCCATTGATTGGGAGGAATCTCGTTCACCCTTAATTCACGTTTGCAATCCTGCATGAATACTACTAGGTCTTCCTGCAGCTGCCTTGTAAACTCTGACAGTTGTGGACTGTCAATATTTCATGCAGAAACTATACCATGTGTACCAGGGTTACTGCATCGGTATTCTTTGGCTCTCCTGCAGACTTTGGATCAATATACTAACCCTGGATGCATAATGTGCTTTTCTGGCAAGCCGAGACGCCCCTGTGGAGGAAAGATTGGCTGCAGGTTATACAATGGGTAGTGTTTATCCCTCTCCCAGGACAGATGAACCAGTAGCAATGGGCGACCTGCTGTACTCAACACTGTTCACAACAAAACTCCAAGCCGTCGGTATACCTGGGCTCATCATACCTTCCCAGATAGGTGTAATAGAATCATCCTTGACAATGGGCACAATGTATGACAAGTTGTCCTTCCCCGTTGCACGAGGCCAGCCAACATCAATCCCCCCCTTGATCTTAGGAGTTCATGGTTGCCATCAGGGCATCAGCACAGTTGGCTAGTATTTCTTCTACTTCCAACATGTTTCCCTCTAAAGGCATATTTGGTAATTGGGCGCTACTGGGTATTTTCAGACTCCCCTAAGTATAATAGGTTGTATCTATATTGTATTTGCCAGGCCCGCGACTACTTCACGGAGGGTCGTACTGACCTGGTCCTGCCTAATTAACTGGGTTAATGGGACTATGGCCCCACATTGGGCACCATGAAAACTCTTGACGCACGACAGCTACGTTAGAATGAAGTATAGTCGCATGCCTGTCGGAGTCGAAGAGCAATTTAGCTAGAATGTTTAAGTCAAGTCTTAGCTTGGATTATACTGTATGTCCTAAAGGGACTCGGGGTACCACTTAGCTGTATCGAGGTTAAGTGTGGTACTCGCTGACGTCAAAGGTCGAGAGTCCTTGGTGACTTGTCGGTACTGGAGTTAGTGTGAATAAATGTGGGGTTCTACGGCTGGTCGCTGGAAGGCAGCTGGTAGTTGGCCGCTGGAAGGTGGCGGGTTGCTGGAAGGTGACTGGTCACTTCTTCAGTGGGGGGCTCCTCAGAAGGAGGATGAGTAGGCTGAGAGCTTCAGCAGAAGGAGGTGCTGAGGTAAGCTGCCCGAGATCAACTGTCTTCGGCGGTGACTCCTCAGGGAGGAGAAGTTGGTCAGAGGTACCGCTGCTATTTGGCGATGATTACTTCAGTGGTGACTCATTAGGGAGGAGGAGTTGGCCGGAGGTACCGCTGCTAGTTGTCAGCTGGTCTTCCTTCGGCGGTAGCTGGTTGGTCTTTGTGGTGGCTTCTCAGGGAGGAGGAGCTGGCAGAGAGCCCCAGCACACGGAGGTGCTGGCGCGAGCTGACCAAAATCAATTATAGTTTTTCTGATGCGTGTATTGTTGCACGGGATGATGCAGAGAGTCGAAAAATAAATTATCCCTTACGTGTCATGCGTCATTCTTTTCATAAATTTTTGGAATTTTTTTTATGGTTCCTGAAAACTTCTATTTTAGATTGCTGTTTTTGATACTAAAATGTTTGTAACTTTGGAGTTATACTGTACATGAGTTATATTTACATTTACATTGGTATACTTCAATTACATTTGCCAGTCTTGAGCCACGTAATTCACATTTTGTTCTACAAATGTGTTTTGTCTTGCTTTATATAACTTAAGTTTTCGGCATTTTTTCCTACTTAAGTTAACCATGGAATGGGATAAAAAATATTTGAGCCAAACAGAAACCAAAAAGAGATTTTATATAACAAGGTTCCATAATAAATTATATTTTCCATGTGCCTATGTAATGTTGAAATTGACTATGACCAAATTTTCATGCCAACCATTTTTATGTATATCTTAGTATTATGCCTAGGTAAGTAAGATAGCAACATGCTGTTTTATATTTCTCTTTGTGCTTCAAGCAGATACAGAATTCAATGTTTTTTTATCATGAGTGTTACTGTCGTAACCAGTCCTTCTGGCAGCTTGTACTATTCCGTATATGTCAAACCTGATAAAAGTTGTTACCCTCAGTACATTACGCAGTAGATGGACTTAAGCTTACCTCTTCAGGCTAAATAAATCCGTTGGTTTATTTTTAGCTTTGCTTATGGACTGTGAATACGACCACCAAGCTTTATCTTTTGTTACAACCACTGAGCCCAATTAATGTACTGCAGTTTCGTATCCGAGAGCAAGGTTTTTGTTAGTCGCCATTTTGGCACATACCACAGATGTGGCTGACTGTGAGTGTGTGACTGGGAGCATAAGGTGGCTTACCACGAGGATCATCATGACTACAAGTATCAGACAGCTCAGAGGCTGCACCTGAGGCATCGGCTAACAGTTCTGGGGGACTTGATGTTCCATGCAGGCTGTCTTTGAACCATATGTAGCCGTCGCCCATGACACTCCCAGCTAGGCGACCGTGACACTGAGTGCCTTCAAATATTAAACCTTTGTTGTTGAAAGGATCTACATGAGCCACCATATTCATTTGCTGCTGCATGATGGCATGAAACCCGCCCACCTTGCCGGTCCTGCCTGGAAGTGGGTTGACTCACCCTCAACGAAGAGCAAGCAGCCTGGCATGTATTGAAAGCGCATTTTTGCCATGTAAAGGAGTGGTTACCCTCTCCAGCCAACCATCTCTTTCTGCCTCTCCCTCACCAAGCACTCAGGATGGTAGAAATACAGCTGCACATGCCTGAACCGGCACAGTTCACTGGGGACACCTTCCCCAAGCTGAGCTCCACGCTTACCATGGTTGTTAGCTGTCCGTGCTTATATTCATATCTGTGGCAGTTCACTGGGCACTCATCCTCTGGCTTGAGCTCCATGCTTATCATGGTAGTTGATCCTATGCCGTTCACACAGGCTTACCAAATTTCACTTCTAGCCTAACTTGATCACACAGTTTGAACTTGTGTTTTTCAATGCATATGGCCACTCTCAGTTAAAGCTAGCAGCCAAGTCTGGAACTGTTGCCTCGAGTGGCATATCCGTGCCAGAATATTGTTCAGGCGTATTTCTTGCCCCAAGCTTTGCTTGAACCCTTGTTACAGTCGTTGCTGTAGGATGCTTGGTAAACCTGTCTCTTGTCCTTCAGACACTAGTTGAGCACAGGTCAGAGATACATCGCTTTTAAGTAGAATAAATCACTACGCCATGCTTACTTTGGTTTCTCAATTCGCTACCTTCTTCCTGCTTAACTCGCTGTGTGTCATTCCGCATTCACTCCTCTAGGCACACACATGGCCGATGTGAACTAGTTTCAACTGAATATACCCTTCCAAGGAAGGTGGCACCTCTTGTGAAGATTGGTATTCTGGTTGCTGGCAAGTAATGCTCCTCCTCTAGTCATCATGCAAGGGGAGAGAGATTCTTTACAGGGTCCATAAGCTCGAGAAGAACAAACACTCCAGGTCTCCATGGGACTTAGACTACGAGATGGTAATGCTGCTCATTTAAGAACCATCATGCCCTCAGTGGGGACCATGCAACAGGGAGCTCTCTCCCTGAGTCACAATAATCTTGAGCATTTACAGTTGGGAGGTGTATGTCCCAGCTGGTCACACCACTAGAGACGCCGCCCCTCTGATAGGGCCAAGTAGGGCCAAGCAGGGCCATGGCACCAGCACCAGGAAGAGTCACTTCATCCATGGTTGGTCAACGCAAGCTATTTCTATTTCCGCGCTGTCTAGAATCACAGATTTTTTATATGGATACAGCTCTGCCTGTACCACACAATTCCACTAAATCCAATACTAGTTCATTATTATAGTACCTTCTATTGTTTTTTACCTCTTTCACATCACTGATAAATCACAGTTGTTTGCATTGCAACTGCATCCATACCCCTACACCAGGCTGGTCAGAATAACACAACAAAGATCCTCACTGCTCAGTCAAAGTGCTTTGAGAACCAGAGGCCTAATGCCCCAAAGGTGGCGTTAGGAGTACGGAGAGGGAAGAGGCCTTACTAATTAAAAGGGCATTATGCGTGCCTGCCCCTATGTGGAGCCGGCTGACACCAGCATTAACAAGTCCAGCAGGTGTATTACTTACGGTTCCCTGGATACTATTGCCACTGTCACCAACACCATCAAATCGACAACCCATCACCACCTCAAGGCCTCCAGTTTCACCAACTCTGCAGAGACTCAAACTGAACCCTTCTCATCCTGCACAGCCGCACCCTGCCAACACCTCAATAGAGAACTTTGTGCCTATACGAGCTCCTACGTGGCTCATGTTAAAACTTGCCTCACCAACGAGGGTCTCTGCAGTTTCATATAGATACTGGCCTGCCCTGAATTATCTACCAAATAGGGGCCTGAGCTACTCGACCCTCACAACTATATACCGAGCCATTTTTGAGGCAATAGTGACTTCCGGTGCTGTGATGTGGTACCACAGAGCCGAGTTAACCCGGTATAAAAGGAGGCTCATTATGCTCAGAGGGCGGCACTGCTGACCGTTGCAAAGGCATATAAAACAGTCCCTAACGAGTCGCTCCCAGTATTGGTTGGAGTACTGCCAATCAATTTATTGGTTAAGTACAGAGGTCTCACGGTGGAGAGATCTCGAGTTGCGAGGCTGACCAAAGATACCAAGGACATACTAATTGGATGAAATCATGGACCAGTGGAAGAAAAGATGGGATACATCAGAGAAGGGCCGATACACACACGAACTGATCCGAAATGTGAGAATAAGAATGGACTGCAAGTGGATATCCATCAACCATTACAGCATGCAACTGTACACTGGCCATGGAAATTTCAAAGCAAAATTACACAGCCTTCGACTTGTGGGATCTCCACTGTGTGACGCATGCAGAGTGGACGACACGGTCCAGCATGTTATAACGGAATGTCTGAAGACGGAAGACATCAGGAGCTGGCTTGAAGCAGAAATGGAAGAAAAGGGCATTCACTTAGACATGGAAAACCTCTTGACAAATGAAGTTCTCAACAAACTGTGGAACCAATTTGCCACCAGAATAGGAAAAAGACTAGAAGAGTATGATATTTGGCAAAGAGAACAAATTTCTGATGACCCATAAAGGGATACTCAGGTAAAGGCTTCATAACAGAATGTCGGAGTATCTCTGATTGGCGAGGACAGGTTTTTGAGAAAACCGGTAGATAAACCGAGTAACGGCATTGAGAAAAGTGAATGGCCCGAAGAGACCAAGAGGAGAAAGTGCCGTGCACTGTCTTACTCATCCGAGTACAGTTGCAGTGCGGGAGGATGGAGGGTGTGCTGGCCTTCGGGCCTTAAAAACCTGTCTCTATCCCTCGATATCTATTCTATATCTAACTATCTCTCTATCTAACTCTATCTCTCTATCTATTTCTATCTCTCTATTTACCTCTCTATATCTATATCTCTATCTACCTCTCTATATCTATATCTATATCTCTATCTCTATCTCTTTCTTTTCCATGGCTTAGAAAGTGTTTCCACGAAAGTTATTTAGCGTTATTCAGTTGCATATCACATGTTGTATGAAAGTATACAAACAATTTCAGTCCACTTTGCACTATTTTGTTGTTTCACAACCAGGAAAAGTGGATGCAGATTTTATTTTGCTGGCACATGTCTTTGTGAATTCTCTAGTTGGCATGTGTTTGACAATGGATGTATTACAAAGCAGCTGCCTGGATTTTTTTTCTAACAGAATGGTTAAAATACTACAAATTTGAATGGATTTTTAAATTTGTATGTCTATTTTTAAAAGAAAACATGTTATCCATTTATTGTGCTCACTGTCTTCTTGTTAGTTGTGACTATGTTATAGACAAAAATAGAAATTAAGGCAAATTAGTTTATGAATGATTGTATCTTTTCAGAAACATGCAAATTAATATTTTCTATTGCATTTGTGTCTCTATAGAAAGTTTTTCATAAATTAATAAGAATTTATGCAAATGTATGAACCAGTCTCAGTAAAATGATTTTGCGCAATGTCAACATGTTACAACGCCTATAACTTATGTTCACTAATACTGTAATAAGTTTGGTCTTCGATAAATCGTACAGGGTCAAACTAGTGACATTATTACTATGTCAAAAATGACTATGATACTTACTGAAAGTTGAAGCATTCAAAAAATAAGTATTATGGTTTGTACGAACCAATTGTCCAACAATATGCAGGAATTTAAATGATAATTTCTTATGCGAAGCACTTGGACAATGAACTGCCTGTACTAGAAAAATATGCTACATAATATGCATGTCTGCAGAAAAAAAAAACCAATGACAAACAAATTTTCTGCAGTATTTCAGGCCACTGTCAGCTCACTACTGGTAAAGTGTATCCCTTTATCTTACTAGTAACATTGTTCACACTGGGGACCATAATTCTTATATCCATAGGTTTTGACTAAAGCTTTTTTGGCTGTATTTTTACAGGATTTTTTCTGATACTTGTTTTCTATGTTCCTGTCGTCCAAATTTTAAACATTTTGAAAATGTGTTTGAATGAATGCCTTTGAAAATGGTTTTTATCAGCATGTAGTGAGGTTTTTCTGTATTAAGTGCCATTACAGCACCGGCACCTCTTCTTTGATACAATTATTTTGTTGCATAATTTTCCCTTTTCAATCATGAAAATTTTGCAAATATTACATAGGATTGTTTTACTTTGCTACTATCTACATTAATAATGAGACTTCGAGAATGTGCTGCAAAGTATTCACAAGCTTTGTAAAGAGGAAACAAACCACATTTCATCAATTCCAGAATAAGATTTGGCTCGGCATCCTACAGAAATAACTTAAAGAAGTAAAATGTTTATGCTCGCTAAATACACGGCTCAAACCATTTTCAATATCAAATTTGATATGTAAAACTTTCGTGAAAATCATTATCTTGTGATATCCTATATGCAACTGCATTTACAATCCAATGGAAAGTTGGCACATTTTGCTGTAAACTGTTTTTCTCAAAGTTGGATTCGCAAGAGTCGTATTCTCACCCACAAAAATAACACTTATTTCTATAATTGCAGAGCAGATAATTTCTGTATTCGATCTTTTCAGAAGTAATATTTTGGTTTGGGTTAACTTCAAGAATTTTCTTGTAAACACTGCTGTCTCCACTGGCTATAATTTTTGCATATTTATGTTATACATTTATTTACCCTTTCTGAAAGTTTCTACAATGACGTTGATTTCTATGCTCTTTGAGTTATCTTCATCGTAATTAGTAGCCTAGTGGCATATTCCCACGATATCTTATATGTATACATAAAAAAAACCAGAAGCAAAATAAATTATTTCAGTATTCCTAAATGTTTACCTAATGCTATTAATTTAAAGTAAAGACATGGCACTGCTTTCCCTCTGTTGTTACCATCTTTACTGGTTGCATGCCGCTCAGTGTGCTCATCAAAATATATGCAGGTAGGTGAGTGACAATTTTTCAAAGCTTGATTTTAAAAGTGATTAATTAACTGTGAATAGCCTACACGAAAGTTGCTTTAAAAAGTGCCCAATTAAATGTGTATCAGCTGTAGCAGAAGGCAGGAGTAGGTACCTCGGCCTGGCGCTTGCACAGGAGGAAGAGTGAGTGGTCCTCGGCAACGAGCTGCTCCTCAAACAGTCGGAACAGGTGTAGCATGCGAGGAGGCTGCACTCCCGGGTCAGCCTGCACACACAACACACTGTCACACGCGCCATCTGACATCTCCGTCTCTCCAGTGTCCAGTACATGGGCCCTCCTGTCAACATAACCCGCCAGGATGGTTTCAGTCTCTGACACTTCAACAACCACCTGGCCACTGTGCAGGTTTTAAAATGGATGAAGAGTACCTGAATTATCCTTGGGGTTCCACATTGGCCAGAGTGTGGAACCAGCCACCCTGCATACTTTCAGCACCTAACCCTCTCATCTATGGTCTCTCTTCCCATCTTTCAATTTATTGCTAGTAATATCACCTATCTGCCATTAATCACAATCAATTAAAAAACACAGAATGTGGAAAAGATTACGAAGTGAAAAGCTCTAACGCCGGTAGGAACCCCAGGAAACAACACAGAGATGCAAACAATTGTGCATCCAAACTCACTACACAGGATAATTCTGCAGTTTCTTAATAAGTACCTTCTGCAGTAAAGAGGTAAGCCAGAACACCAATAATTTGAAAAATTCCAACAGTACATCCTGGGAATCAAACCCATATATCTTAAATGAGAGGCAACACTACTTCTTACAAAACTATAGAAATGGGCTTGTGAAATTAGAATACATTTTTAATATGTAATTTCTTTCATTATGTTTAAGTTGATACTACATGTTTACTGATACAGTGAATGGCAGTATAAACACGTGTGCCTCTCAATGGAGCACGATAAAACTATCAATAATCAATTTGAATGAAACAGCTTGATATCACAACTGGAGGGTAACCAACCATGAGCTTGATTACCCACCTTCGCAGAAATTCAAACTCCTATTACGAAATGGTTTGACACGTGACGCTTACTGGCATAATAATTATTTACGACTCTGCCTCATCTTCATGTAACATCATGTCATCCCGAGCGGGATTTGAACCCAGGACTGTAATGACACAGTATTATATATTTTCGGGATACGCGGTTCATTTTCTTTCGTTTCACGAGGTTTCGTATTTTTTTTATCGGGATTCTAAATTAAAGTTGTGGTGGTTCATTTATCGTGGTATAACGTTTATTGGGCGTACATTTGCCGTTTCAAAAGTCTTAGTTTCAGTAGCGTCAACACTAGATTAGAAGCCTTTCCAAACTACGACGCAGTTTGGATGGCACTGCTGGCTCTGGAAGTTCGATTATATTTTAACTTACGGCGCAGTTAAGCAGGGTACGCAGTTTTGGATAGCGTGCGCGGCGACCAACGCCAGGCCCTTATCTGAGAAGAGGGGGGTGATAGGCAGCACAAATACTCATGTGCCTGTCGCCACTCAGAGCAGGGTACGCAGTTTTGGATAGCGTGCGCGGCGACCCACGCCAGGCCCTTATCTGAGAAGAGGGGGGTGATAGGCAGCACAAATACTCATGTGCCTGTCGCCACTCAGAGCAGTGTATAACAGTCAGTCGATAACAAGCAGTAGACTCTCAGTACTCGCCTAGGCCGCGACGGGCGTGGCGCATAACCCTCACACCGGCAAACTTGGAACTTGCTAGTTTATTTCTCCGCCGGTGTGGGAGGTCGCTGCGTTTGTTTTTTCTACGGGCAAGTTTTTATGACGTAGATAATGAACAACGACTGTGGCGCTGCTCTCTACTTCGTCTGTGTAGTGTATCGGTGAACCCTGTTCGTACTCGGCATACCTGAACACTGTAAGTGAACTGTGGCATCTTTTTAAGAAATAAGTAAAGAATAATAAACCGGAACTTGACTACATTATTTGGTATTTAATTGGCGCCTCCTTTTTAAAGAGTTTGTTGCTACTACCGAGCTAGCAGAGTGAGAATTTCCAGCAGTCAATACCTTGACATGCGGCATAACAAATATTATAAAGTCGGCTATAACGAGCCGCGTGCCACATTACAAAAATGGCGACCTAACGCAGGGCTGTAATATTATAAATACGGCAATAACGAGCCGCGTAAGACATTACAACATACTTCCAGAGCCAACCTGCAAACTCTTAGGCAAATGGTACCCAAGGACATGGCCGCCGAGGCCGTCTATGCCATTATGTCAGACGTCACGTGTCTTGTAATCACCCCGCATGCAACAGAAGCCAGCAACAAAGATCAGCGCTGCTCCTAAGCTCACGGTAGCGATGTAACCCGCACACAAGGAAACTGCCACTTCCAGCCTCTCCCGAAAGAATGCGGCCTGCACTGCTAGGGAAGGAGCTTACGTCCGAAGATACATGACCAGCTAAAGGGAGCCGAATAACCCGCAACCAGCCGTCTATATACGCTGGCGCGCAGTTCCAAGACGTCAGTTGTATACTTGGCAGCTTGCTCCACCACCTCGTGTTCTGGAGCTCTCTCTCTACAGCTTTCCTCACGAGAGATCATTCAGCCTTCAAGAAGTCTTCCAGCAACCCCTGAAGAAGACTTCCAGCCCCCTTACACTCACTGCCACTTTGGTAGTGAACCCCGAGTTCCTTCTGGACAACAGTATAGATTAGGGTCAGTTGTAATAGCTACCTAGCCTTTTATGCTCTTTGTTTAGATTTGCCCAGGTCCTCTTTACCTGATTTACTGTAACTAACTTCCAGCGGTTTCAGGTCAACTGATAGCTAGGAGATCATACGGTTTCTTACCTAACCCCATGTGTTCATTGTAGGGTGATTGTGACTTCCATCCTCGTAGACGTCAAACCCACCAAGGAGAAGCAGGAGACCACGTCGACTGCAGGCTACCCTTAACCAGGCACACGTACGTCACAAAACATCACCCTGTAGACGGCCACCCATACTGTGGACCAGGTACGCAAAGGTACCTAGTGCGCACGTACGGTAGAGCCCGAACCACTACGAACACATGCAAAAAAGCAGCTAGACATCCAGATTAGCTAACCCCCTCCATCCACTGCATTGAACTTCGCCGGTTTAGAGTGACAGGACTGATTCTGATTGGCATAACCCCTTCTGGTTACACTTTTAGCCAGGGAATTAGTTGCCTGCTCCTCCTTCGTGTGGTAGACCGTAGTACCTTTCCGTATGCCCTTCACACACAGAAGTGGTGCAAGGTGGAGAGCTAAGAGGGCACCTACTGCCTTTAAACCTAGTCAGTTGCTCTGCAACCCATTGCAGTCTGCCCTCAACAGCCCCTCCTCATGGGACCGAGCTCACACTGCCCAACAAATGGCGAGGCCTCACCTCCCAGTTCCCCCTAGCTCCCTTTTCCAACCACCCCAGAAGATCTCCAGAGAGTCTCACCCGCTTGTAGTGTGCCTACGACTGGGCCTTCGAGTGCCACTGAGTATCGCCTGCCCCTACTTCCGGCCTGCTAGGACCAGCAGCCTACCACTTGAGCCGACCAGCCTAGCCAGCAGCACCACTGCCACCCCAGGAAAAGGCCCCAGTTCCAGCCAGCAGCTGCCAAGCCAGGATCTACCCCGAGTGAAGCCCAATGCAGGTAAAAGAATGCCTTTGTCCAAACCGCCAATGCGAAGAGCTGTCATCACCACATCTGACTTTGTGCTGTGTCAAAGGGATACACACCCCACCCTATACCGCAGCAGGGTTACCAATAGGTGACAGATAATTCAAACTCCCCCTTAGTGAGTTTAGCCAGTGTATCTGTCTGGCAGCAAAAATTCCTACATTTGACACCATTTTAACCAGACGTCAAGTGTTAATAGTAAATGTTTTTGTGGCGCCCAACGTGGGGCCAAAGCACTTTATTAATCAAGTAATAAGGCAGAACCAGACCAGCACGACCCCGAGAATTAAGAGAATCTAGCCGGGAGTCAAACCAATAATTAGCCAGACTTTGGGGAGTTTGTAAACATTCCGTGGCGCTCAATTTTACTAGCCAAGTCATGTCCGAATTAAACCAAGGCAAAGCCACCACCGCAATGGACGAAGCCATTGAAACTCAACCAGAAAGGTGTAGCGTACCTACATGCAACCGAGCAGGTGTAAATTTCATTAGTTGCGCACACTGCCAGAACAGATTCCACTACCTGTGCTTAGGGTGGAATGATGAACCCCATTATACTGACAGACTAGAGAACTGTTGTGATGAATGACGAACCCACCAAAATGCCTATTGTAGCTGGCTTACCTGCGCAGGCGTAAACACAGTTAGTTGCACTATTTGCATGCAAACATTTCACTACTTGTGCATTGGCTGGTCGGACAAGAGGATCACCAGAACTGGCTTAAGTGAAAAGGTGCAAGGTGTGCAAGCGAACGACAGAATACCGACCGAATAATCCAGGCACTCGCTACAGAATGATGTCCACCTGGGGTAGCGACGGGCCCCAACTATCGGAATTCGCAGGACAACCCCAAGAGGACTCGGTAGCGTTTAAGCAATAGTGCGAGAGAGAATTTAGTGAGAACAGGGTTGCAACCAAACAATGGGTTGATAAAACCCAGAAGCAGTTAAAGGGTAAAGCATTAGACTCGTGGAATAAATATGGGGAATTTATTACGGAATGGGGGCAAATTTTTTTCACGCCTTGCAACCCAGTTTTCAGGTGAGGAAGTGTTGGCACACCTCACCATGGAAATCCACAGTCAAGCCCAGGCCACCGAGGAAGAGGAGAAACATTTACAAAAAAAAGGTGTGGATGTACCGCTGAATTTTCCCCGAAGGGAACGAGGAAAGCTGCATCCGAAATTGCGTAATTTACTCCAAATTTCCTGACTACAATCTGTTGACGAGTTAGTAGAGAGGGCTCAGGAGACAGAGCTGAATTTCAAGGCACAGAAAATATTAGACAAGGGGCACAGCAGCAAAACCCAGGCAGCGGCTAAGCTGTCCGAGCCAAAAGGTAACTCTCACCCTCCACCTCCCCATTACCCCACACACCCGAGTGTTGGTTTTGTCCAGAGTGGCACTTCCACCGGGACTGCCCAGTCAAACCGTCTGGCAGGTGGTGTGCGAAGGAAGAGGGAACAACAGGCACGCCCGAACCCCGCAGCGAGGGACAGAGAATGAAGGGCCTTGACGGGTCGTAAACGCCGGAACCCAGGGTACGAAGCAGGACACAACCACCATGAAACACGAGCCCATCTACATCCAAACATTAACCGAAGAATCTGACCAACCAGAATCACTTCACATAGAGGTCGAAATTAACGGACGTTGGGCACTCACCCTCCTAGACTCAGCAGCTACGGGCAATTTTATTCGAAGTAACCTGCTTACCCCTGCGCAACGAGCTTCACTTTGCCCACAAACCCACCTGGTGCATATGGCCCAACATAGCCAGACCCTCACTGTCGACGGCCAAACCACTTTAACCGTAGAAATTTACCGTCAAACTAACAAAACCGAATTCATGGTCTCACCCGATATTTCAGAGGAAATAATCTTGGGGCAACCATGGCTGCGCCAACAACAATGCGTTATGGATCACGGACAATGCATTTATAAAGGGGATAGGCATAGAGTGACTGTCAACTGGGAGCACGGCCCAGACGCAGCGATCCCACCACTGATAGCACCCGAAGAAATCATCATGAGTTAGAAGAACCGGAATTCGCCGCAAAGTTGGGCGCCAATTTAACGCCTGTTGACTGGGTGGTGTTGGGTTAATGTAACTTTTTAGGGGCTGTGAAAAAAAATTGTTAGGTGAGTTTGGAGTTGGATACCCCCACTAGGCGCCAGACACCATCGGCGGGCGGTGTCTTGCTGCTGCTGCTGCTGCTGCTGCTGCTGCTGATGATGATGATTTCAGGGTATGGCGGGCCGTTTGCCCGGACGTGCGCAGTCCCTCGGTGAAGTTGTTGGATGAACCCTTCTGGACAGGAAAACCATGGTCGAAGGGGGGATTGGTAACCCTCCGATTATCCCCACATGCATGGCGATGAAGTGCGATGGTAATGAGTCAGACGTATGATGCCAACAATGGGATGAGTCAGAAGCATAAGGTTGCCAAACAAACAACAAAATCACTGATAGGCACTTGTCGGAGTGAAATTATGAGTTTTCAAGTTGACTTGAACAGTGTTTATGTACTGATATGCAATTGTTAACTGATTGAACTTTTCCTTTATACTTGCTGCTGAAAATATTCAAATATTTATGCCAGGTGAATGTGCTCTAACAATAACAAAACACAAAAAAAATTAATTGCCATAGAAATAAGAAATACACGACACTGCAAATTAGAATATATGATTGAGGAATGATGTGAATGTGATTTTACTTCCCAAAAGGCTTTTCATAGGCAAACTGCTAACTTGAAGGATACTAGCGAGCTTCCTGTTCCTGCTGTGAAGCTGATATGGTGCTGTGTGGCGAGTGTGAGAACAGATGTTGTGTTCGTGTGTGGCTGCTTGGTATGGCTGCTTGACAAGTCGATGAATGGTGAGTGCCGTGGGAGGTGAGGGGTGTGGCCCGCTCCACGTTCCTGGGCGTTACGACTTGTGTCGAGAGGGGGGACGGCTGCGTGCTGATTATTTCCCGTGTGCGAGACACTGCTGCTGACGAGGGGAGGTTGAGGCTCGCCTGTTGTCTCCCCGCGCAGCTGTGAAGTGATGAATGACGTAGCCACGAACATAACACATACACATATCCTGAATGAGCTGATTGTTATGTTGGGTAGTAGCTAATGATAGCAGCGGCGCGTTGCACTTGTCACATGTAGAGGAAATTTCCAAGGTGGGTTGGTAGCACTGGAATCATCTGTTGGTGGAAGGCAGGCATGGGAAAGTAGGCAGCAAGTGGCGGTATGTAAGAGGCGGATATCAGGAGAGGGAGAGGAGCTGAAGTCAAGGCCCATTCAACGTCAGATCACGTCAGATCACTCGATGAAATCACAGTTTTCACGAAGCACCACATACGCGAATATAACGCACTGAANCTGCTGGTGGGGTGTGGAATGAGCAGGCGGCACTGTTTTTTTACATTACGTCTGCCACATGCGTGCTGATAGTGTGTGACAGCTGCGCTGTGATGTCGGCCACTGCTGTACATTCCCGACACGTGAATTTGCCATCTTGTACTGTCAGTCTCTTGCCAGGCTGCAAACATTGCCCGTGTACATGCAATGCACACACCCTGCATTTCAACACATCATTACCTTCGCCCCCTGGACACACTGGGCGGTGACATTGCGTTGGTTGACAGTCTGGACAAGTTAATAAATCTTTGTACACTGTAGAAGTGTTCAATTAATTGTTATTGCTGTGGCACTGTGAGCAATGAAAGCATCGATTTTGTATGGTTGTGAGTTTAGTCGAGGTTAGGCACGTTGGATGGTAATGCTGTAGGCACAAAGTACACTGGAGAGTAGGCATACCTTGGCCTGTGCACAGTAAACTGGCACACAAAATTTTGTTGATTGGGAGCTGAATGCTTGAATTTTTATGACTGGTATTATCAAAAACTTTAAATTTGCACTGGCATTGAATTTGGTTTATCACATCAGAGTTGTCCATATGTTCGCGGTTGTTCGCGGCGCGGTTTCTCGTTGGACTGGTCTTACGAGCGCACTTTCAATATGTTATGCCCAATTTGTACTTGCCACTACATCCTGTGGGATGGGGGGCAAGCACTGCCAACACAGAGGCGTCGGGACACCTAAAGATATCAGGCCAAACATTTTTGACGGTCNGGCATGGCAGCCGAACCTGGCAGTGGGGGTCAAGGCCACAGCCCACCCTTCAAGGCTGACCTCCCAGCGCCCTCTTGGAGAGGTGTACTGCCTGGCGGTGGAAGGGATGTGCATACCTGTGCACGCAGCCCGCTGCACCGATCGATACTCCCAGCTGGTGTTGTGGTGCAAAAACGAGGGAGGGGGTGAGTGCAGGTACACACGCCCGCTCTGCTGCACAGTTCACGGTGCTGGAGGGGTAGGGGTGATGACGTCTACCTGTCTCGTTATAGCTGACTTACTGCATGTGCCCTACGCTGTTAATGTAATGGCAGCTGCGAAGCTGGTTTTGGCGTGCTTTTACGCCACATGGTGTGGCATCTCTGTGCGTCGTTCTGGCTGTTGGCTGGCATCAAAGCTTTTTCCCAGGCTGATCACACTGCTCCTGACGTGTTCTTGATGTTCTAGGGAAGGAGAATAGGGGAGGGGGGAAATTGCTGAAAGAGGGGTTGAGGTGTCTGGAGAATTTGAGGTTTCCTAGATCAAAAAACGTGAGGAATGACGAGGGAAAGGTATGCCACATGGAAGGGCGACAATTTAATGCCTGTTAAATTGTGTAGGACATCACATAATTGGAATAAAGATTCGCCACAAAGTTGGGTGCCAATTTAACGCCTGCTGGCTGGTTGGTGTTGGGATAATGGAAGTTTAGGGGGTGGTGAAAAACATTGTTAGGTGGGTTTTGGAGTTTGATAATCGACTAGGCGCCAGACACGATCGGCAGGCAGTCTTGATTGCTGTTGATAATGATGATCTCAGGGTATGGCGGCATTTCTCCCGAACGTGCACAGTCCCTTGGTGAAATTGTTGGATGAGCCCCTCTGGAGAGGAAAACCAGGCGTTCCCTACACCTTATACTTACATCGGAATGAAGTGGGCCTATTCAGGCTGACCCACACGCCTTTTACTGATAAAAGCTCGGTGTTGAGCACGCTGGTTGTTAAGGTAAATTACGTGGAATTACAGTGAAAGCGGATTGTAGGGTACCCAGACCTCAAAACGCTCAAAGGCAGTGCTTGAAATGAAAACCACGAAGTCTGAAAACTTGCGTGTAATTACTCTTGAACAAAACTTTACATCACTCTAGGTGAAAACTTTACATGGGTTCTGGCCTGCGGCCGGCCAGATAGGCAAAACTGCGACAGTCACAGGTGTGCACAACAATGAAATCACTGGTGTGTTAAGCTTCCCCGGGTGATGCTATTCCTGGGAAGAAGGGATGGCATCTCCGGGTGCAGTAAGGAACAGGTTCCAGTAATTTATATCAGACTATTACAACAAAAGGGGATTGGCGCGATAAAGTGAAAGCATCCAGAGAGCGACGCGGCACATGCTGACCCCTGAGACACTCGACAGCAACTGACTGGCGAACTCGCGAGGCGCGGGCTATGGCGGCACACGGCTCGCCCTGCACTACTTTCTGTTGAAATAAAACACTTGCACAATTAAATGAACATGATCCCTTCCTTAAAACATTAATTAATAAATACATAATTTTACACTGCACATGAACAAACACAATTTAAATGTATATGGCATGAAATGAGGGTAAAACAACTAAGGTGAAAAATACGTGATTTTTCGAATAAACATAATTAAAGCACTGAAACACTTATAGGGGTATCTTTTAAACGCCCACATGCCTGGTGTGTCTTTATTTTGCTTTTAATTATTTGATCTTAAATTGCCCTATAATTAACGTGTGCTGAGTCCATCATAACGCACCCTAGCGCGCCCGGAGGGGGGAGTGGGGGTGGTATGAAGTTGCGCGGCATGACTCTGCACTCTCATGCTTTCACACTACACTGCCCAGAGCACTGCACTGTGCACTGAGGGCACACTGGTGCCAGTTGATGCGGTGGACGTGCGTCATGGAAAACATTCTGGAAGGCAGGACACTGTCCTGCGTCAAACTTAACCTACACGCTCGGAGATACAGGAGAAGTCATTATATTCAGTACCCTAGACATGCAATCAGGGTACTAGCAAATTTCAGTACATCCCAACAGTAGGAGGTACACAGCCTTCACCACTCCAGAGGGGCAAACCCTACAATTTAAAGTAATTCCACTTGGGCTAAAGAATGGTCCCGCCACCTTCCAGAGGCTGAAGTTTGCAGAGGTCCTGTGAGGCCATATCTGCCAATTATGCTTTGCATATCTGGACGATATTATTGTGTACTCTAAGTCCTGGGAAGAGCATCGTGGGTACCTTCAGAGGGTGCTAGAGCGACTTAAATTTCATGGCCTCACCCGTAAAATCTCCAAAAATCACTTTGGGAAAACCGCCATTGACTACCTAGGTCACGTAGTCACCCCAAAAGATAACTATCCCCAAGACACCTCAATACGGGCCATAGAAGAAGCGGAAGAATCAAATAACAAGAAACTACTGCGCCGTTTTCTTGGCCTGTGCAACTGACTACGGAACTTCGTGCCCAACATCGCGCGACAAATGACGCCGTTGAACCCCTTCCTTGAGAAGGAAACACGTTAGCAGTAGGGAGAGGAATCCTGCACCGCATTTCAAAACCTGAAGTAAAGCTTTCGAAATATTGAACAACTCCACAGGCCACATGGGGACAGCCCCCTTATATTACAGACCAACGCCTGTCAGAATGGGCTAGGCACTATATTATACCAAGAGGACTCCGCCGGGAAGTCCCATGTCATCGCCTACGCCAGTACCCTCCTAAATTCACCTGAGCAGAAGTACCATATAAGCGAACAAGAATGCCTCCCGGTAATATGGGCGGTAAGAAAATACAGGTACCACTTGGAAGGAAGACATTTCATACTCCGTACCGACAGCAAAACCCTCAAATGACTACATGAGTCGAAGAACGCCAAAGCCACGGCAAGACGATAGGAGATGTTTCTCACAGAGCTCGATTTCGAAGTGCAACATTACCCGGGTAAAACAAATGACCTGCCCGATGCATTATCCCGCCAGCCGGACCTTGAAGGAGGCACCAAGGAGGACAAGGAATGAGAAAGGATATCCCCTCGTCTGGCCTCACCCAGAAGTCCTGAAGGACACATCCGAATTCTTCAAATACAGCTCAGTCGCTACCAGATCAGCTACTACCAGCAGAAAGACTCAGATGCACAGCACCTCCTCAAGGACATACCCCAGAAGTTTGAATTAAGAGATGTCGTCTGGTCTCGAAGCGGACAATCCGGTGCCCGGTGGAAGGTCTGGGTGCCAAGCGACCTAAGGGCCGACCTTTGCCGACACCACTATGACCACCAACAGGCCGGTCATCCCAGACATCAAAGAAACCCTCAGAGATACCAGTGAGCGATATATATGGGATGGGGTAAGTTGCGACGTGCGGTAATACGCAAACAGCTGCGAGGCGTGTTGTAGTGTTAAGGCTTACCCAGTACCCCAAACAATGGGGAAACCCCATTGACTCCACACCGCCTGGACTCACTTAGCAGTCGACCTAATGGGGCCCTATCCCCGGAGTGGTAACAGGTACCTGCTCTTGGTGACCGGCCAGTTTTCCCACTGGGTAGAAGCTTTCCTGCTACCCAGCGAGGAAACCCTGAACAACGGGAAATATTTCCAGCTGGGGTTACCTGCAAGTCATTTTAACTGACAACGGCACGCAATTCACCGGCTGTAAATGGCAGATGGCCTGCAACCTGTGGGGGGTGAAAATGTGGACAACCCCCCATATCATCAACAAGCCAACCTCACTGAGCGGAGAAATCAAGAGCACAAGAAGAGTGTACGTCTCAGTGTGGGAGACAAATCACCGCCACTGGGACAACTACCTGCCAAATATATTGTTTACCTTGGTATATATAGGTTACCGGTAAGGTAACTTCCTTCTTCACAAGCCGAGCTGCTGTGGGATGAAAATCGTGCTCGTGGCTGCTCTCTCTCCGGGATCTGCCCAGCCCTTGGGACCAGCGAAGGCGAGGACTTCTGCGAGTACGGTAGGACTATGGCAGGTTGGGTGCGGCGACTATTCCACAACTCGTCGTGTCCCCAGGTGGCGGATAGGGGATTCCCAGGCTCTGGGGTGGCTGGGAATACTATAATACCAGTCTGCGAAACAACTGGCCGGTGCGAAAGCGCCGTCATCGTGAACGTCGGGAACCTGGGTAGCTCAGTACGAGATGGCAAAGTGCATCGTGCAGGAGGCAGCTCAACGATCAAGGCGGGGAGCGGGATCTCGTAGTGCTGAAACATGCGAAGTGTAGCGAACCTCACTGCTAAATTCTGNGAAACATGCGAAGTGTAGCGAACCTCACTGCTAAATTCTGCGGGCTGAATGGAATGGAATGCGTCGGACCTCGGAAGCTTCCAGCCATCAGCCTTCACTCCTGGGCCAGCTGATTCACCACCATGCCTGGTAAGTCCAGGATGTCACGTCGAGCCAGAACTCACCCCGACCGTAAGACTACTTTGGTGGATGGGGAGGGGGTGGCTCCTCTTTCGTTCCTCCCCGCCTTCACCCATGGCGTGGAGACCCTGATTTCAGCGCAGAAGAGCGAAGATGGAGTAGGTGCAATGACAGCAGTTCAACCTCAAGGGCCATCCAAACCGTATCACCGGACATGCTGAGAAGAGCGTGGAATGAGTTTGATTATCGTGTATATGTCGTTCGGGCTGCTCGTGGTGGTCACATTGAACATTTATGAATGTATGGTAAACAAATTTCACGGTTACACGGGTTCATTTGATTGGTCAATCAAGGTTGTAGGTTGTTTGGTTTTGATATTATAGACCTTCAAAGTTGGAGTATTCTTTAATACTCATCATGTATAATGTGGTGATTGGTAAAAATGTGAGCTATATTTTTTTTATGCAATAAGGAAAACAGGAGCACGCCTATATTTTTTGCTTTCAGTAGTAAAACCTAGTATACACAGGAATCTAGTTCTCATCTTCCATTTATGTGCCATTCTTGTGTTGTATAGAGAGTACCTATGGGTGCTCAAGTTTGCATCACGAAGGTGCTACATAACATGTGGTAGCAGCAGCTGGTGGTTCCCGTTTATGGATTACAGTTTTTTGAATTATGCATGCTTGTTGGATGTGTCCCTTTGAGATTTGGGCGTGCGCAAATGGTGTTGGTGAGAGCTCTGCGCCCTTACATTTAAGTTTAGGTTAAGCATGTTTTTTTGTGTGATATTGTATTGTTCTGGTACCATGGCTTTTTGTATTGTGCCAGAATTCCTTTTAAAGGATGAAAATCAGTATGAGTGCACCATCCGAGGTGTACAAGCACCTGAAAACACCGCAGCAGCATTTTTGAAGCGTGTTGTGTGCCTATTTCTTTGGACAAGTTGTCCGATATTGATATTTACGCAGAGTACCGTGCCTGCACTACTAAGATAATTTCTTTAAAAAAGTTTTTTGATAATCTCAGTAGCACCACCTCAGATGGAAATTTTAAGAAATCAAGTTAAAAATTTGTTAGTTAAAGGTGTAATTGATCCATCTACTTCCCAATATGCTCGTCCAGCCTTTTTGGTACCAAAACCCAATGGAAATCATTGGATAGTTGTGGACTACCAAAAACTTTAATAAAAACAGTTCCTCTTCCTGATTTCCATTCTGCATTTAATTGGTTTGCAAAAGTAAAATTCTTTACAACTATAGATTTAAACGCAGTGTTATGAAGTGACCGGGCCTTAGCTTGAACAGCCTGCCTGATCACACCTTCAAACATTGAACCAGGGCACGAGTGTGATTCCAATAACACCTTGCGAAAGACACCGGCCAGTAAACGGGGCCAAAAATATCAAACAACGCACCCGATATAGGCTAGCATAACACCAGGAGCAGCATCTTTTATCGTCGGGTCATTGGAATCAGCCACCGACAACATGAACAAGGTGGGGACTTTCCAATTAGATTGTAATAGTAATGGCGTGAGGTAATAATACTTAATACAATTAATTAGCATCTTGGGGTTCCATTTAAGCTTCCCCGATTAATAGTCACGTACGAGTAAATAGTTATTGTATAATCTTTATGTTCAATAAACTCCATCTTATACTGCTGTGCTCTACCTAATCATGACTCATTATTTAGCTACGCCCAAAACCCCTTTCAGGTATGAATTGACTTAAAAGCTAAATTCATAACAGCGGCCCATCATCAAATCCCTTTGTCAAAAGATTCCAAACCAATTACCAGTTTCTGTGTTCCTTGGAATCTGTGTCAATTTACTCGAGTGCTGTTTGGATTGGCTACCTGTGCTCAAGTACTTACCAGGCTTTTAGATATGATTATTCATGATGTAAAATTCAAATTTGTCTATAACTATCTGGATGATCTTGTCATTTATTCCGACAGTTTTGAACAGCATTTGGACCACCTAAAAGAAGCCCTTTAGCATTTAGAAAAGGCAGGTCTTACTGTTGACCCTTCTAAAGTTAAATTCACAGTTCAAGAAATTCCATTTTTGGGACATACAATTTCTTCCAGTGGAATTTCCATTGATCCAGTAAGGACAAAATCCATTAAAGATTTTCTTCCACCGCAAGATGTTAAAGATATAGCCAGGTTTATGGCATGATTCAGTTTTTTGGTAAACTCATTTCCAACCTAGCCAAAAAGACAGCACCTGTTAATAAATTGAGAAAAAGATCTGTTAAATTTGAATGGGGTGAGGAGCAGCACTAGGCCTTCAACACATTAAAGAATGATATTATTCATGCTCCTGTATTACGTATGCCAGATTTTAGCAAGGAATTTATCCTTCAAACAGACGCTTCAAGTTAGGCAATAGGAGCTGTCTTGGATCAGGAGATTGATGGCTGTCGTCAGCAGATTGCCTTTGCGTCCCGCACTCTTACTCCCCAAGAGAAAAAGTCTTCCACTATATATGAATTGGAATGTTTGGCCGTAGTTTTTACCATAGACTAGTTTAGGCAATATTTGGAACATGGCGGAATTTCTTATGAAACCCAACAACCAGGCTTTGTCGTGGCTTTTGGCTCATCCACGCCAACTTGGAAAAATTGGTGATTGGGTAGTTAGAATTTCTTCTTTAAAATTCAGAGTGTAACACATTAAAGGAACTCAAAATGTAGTCGCAGATGTGCTAACACGTATGTTTGATGGCACTGATGTGGAATCTGTACATCCAAATTGTAATGTTTTATCTAGTTTTCCATTAGTTTTTAAAGACATTAAAGAACACCAAGAAAAGGACAGTAATTTGAAAAAATCATCACAAATTTAAAATCAGGATTGAACATAAACCATATTCTCTTTCCAAAGGTCTCCTTTGTTGCAGATCTCGTAACAAACGGAAATATACAGTTTGCCTGATCATCTAAAACCTATGACATCTGAGTATTTTCATACATTGCGTCTTGGCGCTCACCTGGGTACACACAAAGCTATTCAGGCCATCCATCAGCACTTAATTTATAAAGGTATGAATGCTGAAATCTCTGAACAAGTGAAATCTTGCAAAATTTGTGCTCAGAGCAAGCCAGCTCAGAATACACATTAAGCGTTTCTGTCTTCAGGTGTAGCTGACAAACCCATGGAAAAATTGTTAATTGATTTTGTTCGTCCCTTCGCCAGCAGTAAATTAGGAAATAATATGTTGTTAGCGTGTGTTGATGCTTTCACTAAATTTGTATGGTTAATTCCACTTCGGAAAGCTGATTCTATTTCTACTATTCATGCTCTCAAAGTACAAATTTTTCAACATTTTGGTACACCTTCATTCATTGTCTCGTATAATGGTTCACAGTTTACCTCTCATCTTTTTAAGAACATGTGTTTTTCTCACGGCATACGTCACATAACTTTATCACCATATAATCCTCCTCCTTCACATGCGGAGTGTTTCAATCGAAACCTTAGTTCAGCACTCATTGCTTTCCATGCAACGGACCAAACAAATTAGGATGAAAATCTCTCTTGGCTTCAAATGGCGTTCAATTATGCCAAACATGAATCACACAAAACTAGCCCTTTCAATCTTATGTTTACCTTTGTCCCAAATAATCCTTTGTCAAATTTGTTGCATCTGAATCACTTGATGCCAAACGATCCTAAGGATTGTAACGACGCAATATATTAATTAAAGGGATACTTGGTTAAATTTCTTTAGTTTGCGGAGTTTCGTAATATTTTATCGGGATTTGAAATTAAAGCCGTGGGAGTTCGTTTATCGTGGTATAATGTTTATCGGCCGTACGTTTGCCGTTTCGGGAAATCTTAGCTTTGTTATGCGTCAGCATTAGTGATAGAAGCTTTCCGAACTGCGTCAACAGTTATTGTTCTGGAAGCTTTGGATTATCTTTTACTACGACGCAGTTCAGATAGCGTGGGAAGAGCGTGCTTGACACACGCTATGCCAATATTTGGTTACGTTTGATACTCTGAGGAGAGAGGGTGGATACGCACGCAGAGACTAATACTCTGTGTGCATATCACCGGCCAGCAGTCGATAACCAGCACTCGCAGAGGCCGCATCGGGCGTGGCGCATAACCCCCACACCAGCAAATTTGAACTGGCTCGTTTATTTCTCCGCCAGTGTGGGAGGTCGCTGCCTCTGTTTTTCTTCGGACAATACAAGTTTTCAAGATGTGAATAATCAATAAACGACTGTGGCGGTGCTCTTTGCTTGTTTTTGAAACCTGTTCGTACTCGGCATACCTAAAAATTGTATGTGAACTGTTTCAATTAATTGATAAATAAAAGTATAGAACAAAGAAACTGGAACTTGACTATTTATTTGGCGCCTCTAGAGTTTCATGTTGCTACCAACTGAGCTAACAGAGTTGTAACTTCCATTAGTCAATACTTGACGTGGAATATTACAGGATGTTCGTTATGTTTGGGCATTTGCCCTCAAAAATTCAAAGCGTGCTAATTTCAAGAGCAGTGCCAAGTATAACCAAGGTTGCATTGATAATCCTTTTCATGTATGCGACCTTATGCAAAGCACACCCTGTCAGCAGGGCAACTGAAAAGAAAATGGCAAAAAATTTCTTACTGTTGGTCGGGCCCGTATCAAATCCAACGTTTTTTGATGCCAGTCACTGCCGCTTTGGCTGACACAAGTTCATGAGCATTTATTACAAGAGCTTATGTCTCTCATTTGAAAACATATCATACTACGAAGTAATTTTTCTTTTGCACTGTTTAGGAGCTGCAGACTCTAACTGTGCACTTGTTTATTTGGTTGTAAAACTGCACAATTTGTTTCTCCCTCAAAATAATTCAGTACCATTTGTTACATGTCAGATTCTCACTTCGTCTTGTTCGTGGAATGATCACCCACTGAGCCGTCATTTTGGGATCCATATAATTTTTTTAGTTTTACCTTTTCAAAAAAATCTGCGGTACTTTAAGTTGATGCACTAAGTTAAGATGATTCTAGGTTAAATTAATTTGTCATTGCCGCAAATAATGTTTTGTGTTCGGAATTCAGATTTGTGTGTGTGTGTATGTGTATGTATGTGTGTGTGTGCGTGCGCGTGCGTAGTATATATAAATATATATAATTGGAATTTTTTGTGTTCAATGTCCAGTAATTTGGTGATAGTTCTAGTTGAACAATTTGGGTATTTTGCATTTGTTTGGGGACTGAACTAGTTAGGTTCCCGATTAATCGTTAATATTTTGCAGATGTGTCAATGTGACATAATCTCTTGTTTAGTTGGGTCTCGAACTGTATGTCATCTATTAATTAATTAATAGTAGTTTATGTTGTTTTACCACCGTAGTACGGTTAATGTAATGGTAATTTGTGTTCAATTTGCTGTTAGGTATCTGTCTACACCTTGCAGTCTGTTTTCTTTTCGCACCTGACTCTTTACAGAGTGAAATTCTGTTTTTTTTCCAGTTTCTGCCGGTTAGACCTACATGTTTGCTTCCTTGGTCATCCTTCTAGCTGTTGCCAGCTCCATTTGTGTCTCGTCGGTCACTGTAAATAAATTGGACACTGGTGTTATTTTCGAAAAAAATGAAGACCTTACTTTCTCAGACAATTTTTATTCTATTGTGTTTAACTTTGATCTTCGATAATTAAGTGAGGATTGTGTCGAATAAGAACTTAAGTTGAATACAGTGCTTAGTGTACTCAAGAACTTCAAAAAGGACAACAGTTCGTTTGACCAAGATTTCAATTTTGCGCTGTTACAATTGGAGAATATCCTCAGTGCCTTTAAGTCAGAAGTGCTTACCCTTACCTCTCTACTGCCTCAGTCGCATACAAAAAGGGGAATGTTAGACAGTCCTCAAAACAGTTTTTGGAACCCTTGATGACGACGACCCAAAAAACTTAGAAAAGAGACTTAATTCTATTTTTGATAAACAAGATAAAATTTCAGTTAATGTTGCTAACCACATAATTTTATTCAAGAATCTTGAAGACTGTATTTTGAATACTACTAAAGGAATCCAGAAATTTTTCCGACCCCAACTGCCAACTCAGCTCCCGAGAAGGATGAACTCAGCTGTGCCGAAGAGGTAGAGGAGCCCGAAGAGCCCCTACCTCAAACGGCGACCCCGACCGTATCCACCCTGGAGGACGTGGTGCCCCACAGTGTCTCGATGCCAGACGGCTTCGAGACCCCAGCTGCNGACCCCCGCTTACCAACTCAGTTCCCGAGAAAGATAAGCCCAGCCGCGCCGACGAGGTAGGAAAGCTGCCCAACCTCTCACTTCAGACGGCGACTCCGATTACATCCACTCAGGAGGACGTGGTGATCCAGAGCATCTCAACGCCAGATGGCCTCGAGACCCCTGCTGCCAACTCAGCTCCCAAGAAAGATGAGCCCGGCCGCGCCGACGAGGTAGGAAAGCCACCCAAGCTCTCACTTCAGGCGGCGACTCCGACTACATCCACTCAGGAGGACGTGGTGATGAAGAGCATCTCAACGCCGGACGGCCTCGAGACCCCCGCTTACCAACTCAGTTCCCGAGAAAGATAAGCCCAGCCGCGCCGACGAGGTAGGAAAGCTGCCCAAGCTCTCACTTCAGACGGCGACTCCGATTACATCCACTCAGGAGGACGTGGTGATCCAGAGCATCTCAACGCCAGATGGCCTCGAGACCCCTGCTGCCAACTCAGCTCCCGAGAAAGATGAGGCCAGCCGCGCCGACGAGGTAAGGGAGCCCGAAGAGCCCCTACCTCAGAAGGTAACTCTGACCGCGTCCACCCAGAAGGACGTGGTGATTAGCAGTATATTGATGCCGGACGGCCTCAAGACCCCAGCTGCCAACCCAGCTCCCAAGAAGTATGAGCCCACCCACGCTGACGAGGTAGGGAAGCCTGAAGAGACGGCGACCCGACTGCGTCCACCCAAGAGGACGTGGTGACCAGCAGCGTCTCAACACCGGACGGCGGCGAGGC
>NQII01000098.1:436375-465628 GCA_002778355.1 Clitarchus hookeri | reverse complement strand
CTGCCGCATCGCTTCCCAAGGTCAGCCAGGGCGGTACATGCAGTCACCATAGCGCCCCATGGGTAAATTAACGTGGCCGTATCCACAACACTAGGCCTTACGCAGGAAGTGAGTCTGTTCGTGTAAACCAAGGACTTTGCACACAGAGTGAAACCCAAAGTTAAAACCATGCTGAAAGAGAGCCATTAAATATGGAATTGGACTGCAATAATGCAAATTGTACAGTTTGGTACAGCACATTTTTTTCGTAAAATTTTATTATTTTAAAATGCTATATGTTTTTTTATTATTTGTAGGTGTCCCATACGATGATGGGTAATGTAGTTACATTTAAAAGGGTAACTCATGTTGTGTATTACGTAAGTAGAAGCTAGCCTAAGTAACAGAAGGCTGGCCTAGGTAGCAACTTGTCACATGTAAACTTCATGCCGTGCGACCAGTTAGGAGGCCACAGTACAGGGCCAGTTGAAAATGCCTTCAGCGCCACGGCAGATAAGCTTGTTGACATACCCCTCATGAGTGGGACTAGAATACACGCCTAAGTGTTCAAGAGTTTCCATTCCAGGTCAAAAGTCTGTAAAGTTATGTAAATAAACACAGCCCTCAGCTGACCTATGTGAGCAACACGTTTCTTGTAACTAAAGAAGGGATGTGAGCATTCATCCGATACTGGTACATTACCTGTGACAGCTATTCTCCCCAGGATGCGGGATAGGGGGGAGAGTAACCATTAGCGGGCCGCTCGCACGACCAGCCAGCGCGCTATTGAGCGACAGAGCTACATTGAAAGCGAAAGTGGGAACCCACGCGCTAGAACAGACATCGAGCACAGAAGGAGTGCTACAGAACCCAACACAGACAATTTCGAGTGACAGTGCCACATCACTCACGCACCAGAATTGTACCAGATAAGTCTGTGTTGCAATGGAGGGGGAGCGACTGATGCGTGACGTGTACTGGCATAATAATTATTTACAACTCCGCCTTATCTTCATGTGACGTCACGTAAGCCCGAGCGAGGTTTGAACCCAGGATGACTTGCTTCCAGAGCCAACCTTTACACTCCTAGGCAAGGGGGACCCAAGGACACGGCAGCCGAGGCCGTCTATGCCATTATGTCAGACTTCACATGTCTTGTAACGACCCCCGCGTGCGACAGAAGCCCACAACAAAGCCCAGAGTTGCCCCTAATCTTGCAGGAGCGACGCAACCTGCACAGACGAAAACTACCCCTTCCAGCCTCCCACGAGAGAATGCAACCTGCGCTGCTAGAGGAGGAATTCACGTCTGAAAATACTCAAACAGCCGAAGTGAGCTGAAGAACCCGCAGCCGGCCGACTATATACACTGACGCGCGGCTCAGTTCTTGCATCCAATCTGCCCTCACTGTGCTGGACACACAAACTTGAAAGCTGCCTAAAAACAAATCCGAACCCACACTGCTGTAATTGCGAGGGAATCCATCTGGCATCTTCAAAACAGTGCCCCAAGATCTTGGAAATTGTTCAGCGTTGGCAGGCAGCAGCCGAGTGCAAATTATCAACCAGGGCACAAACATGCATGGTGGTACCTGCTGCCTCCCCCCATCCCTACCTCGTGATTGTCGCAATACACAAAAATCCAGGATGCTGCTAGAAACCTTCCACACACACATTCATATGCACGAGCTATCAGGTCTCCCAACAAAACCATTACAGTACCTGTTCAAACAATTGTTGCACCCCAAACAAAAGTTCAGGCACCTCCCCCCTGCCCCCTCCTACACGTTCCATGAACCGCATCCACAATCCCCATGTCCACTGCTGGCTTGGGGTTGTCTCTACAGGACTTGATGGATCTCCTTAAGTTCTTGCAGGAGGCAAACTTCAAGGCCATCATGGACCACTTCCACCCTTATATGACGGTTGCGAACAGTCACCCCGACACGAAACACAAGTCCATACTTCTGCTGGAAGCACTGACCACGTTCCCCTAAATGGATCACGCCCCCCAGCATGATCCCGGTACTATACCTATACCTATACTTTACTGGAACAGTAATGGAGTGTTCAACCAGTTCTACGAACTTGAAAGATTACTGGAAACATATGGCATATAAATAGCTTTAATACAAGAAACCCTTTTGACCTCGCGAAGGCGAATTTCTGTTAAAAACTATGTTACATATCGGACAAACCGCTCAACTAGGGGAAGAGGTACTTTAATCTTAGTACATAATAAATTGCAACACCATGTTAACTCAAATCCCGACTGTGAGAATATAGAATCAACCTCTATATATATATTAATACAAATCATGGCCACATAACAGTCACCTCAGCATATCTCTCCCCAGCAAAAAATTTAATAACAGCAGACCTGATAAAATAACCAATACACCTTACCCATATCTTATTGCAGGAGATTTAAATTCAAAACACACCGACTGGCACAACAGAGTATCTAACATAAAAAGCAGAGCATTAATTTCGCACTCGCAATCCAACAACTATATAATTTGCGCCCCGGATCATCCCACACACTTTCCGTCTAACAGTAAATATCAACCAGATGTACTAGATATCCTGTTGACAAATATCCCCAACCCAATACTCGAATTGCGCCCCTTGAATTAATTAGACTCCGACCACTTGCCTGTTTTCTGTAAAATTAGCACCAGTTTAGTAAAACATCCAGACACAATACTTAGTAAATTTCTACAAACAAACTAGGATAACTTTAAAGCAGATCTAGAGGAAATATTCACCATAAACGATATAGAAGTTGAAAAGAAAAAGGACAAAGACCCAGCTTTAGAACTGTTTCAAAACACCATTAAAAAGCAATTGAAGGAAAATACTACTTTCCTCAAGAGACGCCAATTCTTCCAGCAAAATTTTCCGGACATAGATCTCTAATCAGCAGAAAAAAGACACGCTAGACATTTGTATCAAAAACATAGAACTGATCTTTTAAAAGCAAAATACAAAAAACTTAAAAAAAAACTTTAAAACAAGTTAGAAAAACTAAGAATCACGAAATGGGAGACATTTGTTACAGAGCTCTCCGATAATATTCAAAGCTTTTGACAAATTTTAAAAATACTCCGCAGAAAAAAATCAAACCAAACATCTACTCCCATTCTAACGACTACAGGCCTAAAATATAACCCAATAGACAAGGCTGAAGCAATAGCCGACTTGCTAGCAGATCTCGGTTCACACCAAACAACGACATCAGAGACCCTGACTACAAAAGAGATGTAATTACCACCAAAACTAATTTTCTGAATAATAAAATTAAAAGAAAGCCTCAGTACATTAATTTTCAAGAATTACTTATAGCAATTAAATCTGTAAAACCAAAAAAGACCCCCAGGGATGATAAAATTACATACCAAGTGATAAAAAACTTACCCTACCCAGCACTTTGTGTTGTATTAAAAATATTTAACGCCACCCTAGAACACAAATATTTTCCCTCAAACTGGAAACTGGTAAAAATAATAACAATCCCTAAACCAGGAAAAGACCCTTCACTACCCCAAAACCATCTAAGCTCACTCAGCAAAATATTTGAAAAATTACTCCTGGTAAGACTTAATACCCGTGCTCAGATAAATAAAATTATCCCTAACTTCCAGTTTGGTTTAAAGGCAGAACACTCTTCTACACATGCACTCACTAATCTTATTACTGACACAGTAGCAGCAAATAATAATCTAAAATATACAATCACAGTTTTTCTGGATTTAGCTAAAGCCTTTGACAAAGGATGGATACCTGGCCTATTGCAAAAGTTTATTAACTTTAAATTCCCAGACTGCTACATTCACCTACTTAACAGTTATTTCACTAACAGAGATTTCGAAGTTACAATTGATAATGCTGCATCTAGTACGCCACTCTACAAGCAAGGGTACCACAGGGTTCCACTTTGTCACCTTTCCTATATAACATTTATACAGCAGCTATCCCTACCAATTATGCAAAAGTTCAAATGTACGCGGATGACAACGTTATCTTTGCCCATCACAAATTGATAGAATATGTTCACCTGCACAGCCAAATTCAACTAGACGAGTTGAGACAGTGGTACAAACGATGGAAAATTAAAATTAGCGTGGAAAAATCCCAGGCTCTATTCATTACAAGAAGAAGGAAACCAAAAACCTTAAAATCTTCAAATACAACAACGCAGAAATACCTATTATACACAAGCTAAATATCTAAACTTAATAATACAGGAAAAATTAAGATGGCACGCACAAATAAAAGAAACATGCAAATTAGCAATGGCAAAATTAACACAACTATACCCACTTTTAAAATCACCCAGACTCCTTCTGTGACTCAAAGTATTAATATACACTTCTTTAGTCAGATCGGCCTTATTGTATGGTAATGAAATCTGGGGAAATGCCACCGAAGTATTAATTAAATCACTTCAAACAGTTCAAAATAAATTTTTAAGAGTACTGGGAAATGCTTATCTTTACACACAAAACTCTGATCTACACGAGGCTTTAAAAGTACCTCTAATTTGCAACAAAATAATTTCACAACATTCTAAATATTACGATAACATTGTAATCCACAGTAATCTAGTAATTAGAAAACTTGGTAAATACCTCCCAGACACTAATACTCAATTAAAACGTCCTAAAATGCCCCATTTACAAACTTAAAAAAAAAAACATAAGAAAACGACACATTAAACCCCCCGGCCGGTCGAAAAAATCTCTAATCAGTCTGCCACAAAATTCGGGCAGTTTAACAAAACTAGTTCGCACTAGCATCGCGCCAGTAACTCTGCCTGCAGCTCTCGCTGCAAACATATCCCCCACCACTCTTTCAACTTTTAACAAGCCGTGCATCTCCACAGATCTTACTTAGCATTCATAAACGCACCAACTGATTTCTCAAATAACCAATTACTTACACCACTTGGTTTATATTGTTAAACTAAAGTATATTCTGACTAACTATTAATTAAAGTGATTACTGTAGCTAGTATATAAGGTTTTCAGTGTCACACAGTTGTAGCTGCTTTGCATGGGATAAGTTTGATAGGTGAGCCAGCTGTTGAAGGATAAGAGAGGTTGGTGCATAGCACAAGAGCTGCAACGTGGACTATTGCAGGGGTGAGACCTCCAAGGCCTAACCACCAATATTCTGACAGAGAATAAATGGCCAAAGAGGATACACCAAACAAGCCATAGATGGGATAAATGTCACTTTACAAGAGAAGCCAGTTGCAGCACATGCAGCATCTCACAATCAGATCTTTCAATCCTNGATGGGATAAATGTCACTTTACAAGAGAAGCCAGTTGCAGCACATGCAGCATCTCACAATCAGATCTTTCAATCCTGTTACTAAACCAGAGTAATGAGGGCATTACCACCTTCAGAAAATAGCGTAGAACTACAAGGCTGGAAACTGGCCCACCAATGCATCATTAAATACAGATGGCCACTTGGCCTAAATATACAGGCTGAGTATAAAAGAATACCCCTACTTCGAAGGTCTATAATTTCAAAACCAAACAACCTACAACCTTGATTGACCAATCAAATGAACTGTGGAACCATGAAGTTTGTTTACCATATATTCATAAATGATCAATGTGACCACCACGAGCGGCCCAAACGATATCTACGCGATAATCAAACTTGTTCCACACTCTTGTCAGCATGTCCCGTATTAAGGTTGGGATGGCGTCCGTAATTCTTGTTTTGAGGTCGTCAATGTTAGCCGGCAATGGTGAATGAAACACTTTATTCTTTATGTACCCCCATGTACCTGGTTAAGTGTAAGAGACGGCACTGAAGCCTTAACTTCGCCAGTATAAATAAAGTTGAAATAAATAAATAAATAAATAGAAAAAAATCGCATGGGGTAAGATCCGGGCTTCTTGGGGGCAAGTGATGAAGAGCTTGGTCACCAGCTGCCCTTCGACCAATCCAGCATTGCAGCAACGTCTCGTTCAGGTATCTGCGAACAGCTAGGTGCCAACGGGGTGACACACCATAAAGGAAACATCAGACCGTCCACTTCACATTGATGTGTTGAATGCGATCTCGCTACCCCCTCACCACCTCAAACCAAGAGTTACAAACGCCATCCAAACCGTAACACCAGACATGCTGACGAGCATGGAACAAGTTTAATTATCGCGTGGATGTTGTTTGGGCCGTTCATGGTGGTAGCATTGAACATTTATGAATGTATGGTAAACAAACTTCATGGTTCCACGGTTCATTCGATTAGTCAATCAAGGTAGTAGGTTGTTTGGTTTTCATATTATATACCTTCAAAGTTGGGGTATTTTTTTATACTCAGCCTGTAAGATAACCCCTCCACCACATTTCAAATTTTCCACCTAACCATTGCTTCCCTCCTGGCCACTAGGTTCACTTTCTGCCAACCACTGTTCAACAGACTGCACTGTGCCATCACTTGTCGGCCAGCCAGTGAAATGTTGCAACCTGCGTGGAAAATGTCTTCTGACTATGTGTGNTGCACTGTGCCATCACTTGTCGGCCAGCCAGTGAAATGTTGCAACCTGCGTGGAAAATGTCTTCTGACTATGTGTGTATGTGTCTACCAACGAGTAACAATTTGTGAATATGGACTTGGATCTATTAGATATAATTGTGTGTACTTGGTGTATTAGTAAGTACCTCGTATTTTGGTGAGCAACTAGTATGTTTGCATATTGGTCTGTTGGTGTATACTTGGTATGTTAATGTATGTATAGGTTGATTGACACTGACGTTAACATTGGGCTCATTACATTAACTTTGCATTAACTATGTGTCAGAATTTTTATANAAGGTTGATTGACACTGACGTTAACATTGGGCTCATTACATTAACTTTGCATTAACTATGTGTCAGAATTTTTATAAAATCATAAGTGTGTTCACATTCAAATTAAGACTGGCATATCTAACAAGTCATAATTCAGAGCTACCAAAATAGTTCTCTAGATGCGATCTGGAAAAGTGTAAATTTGTTCAATTATATTTAAAAATTTTGTAAGGATAAGTCCATAATAACATAATATCTCTATTAATACACATAAATTGGCACCTATTTGCATCCCTAGATTTTCTTTAAGCTTGGAATTTTTCAACTGTTAAATTTTTTCCATCAATAAAATATGCATGCTGCAAAAATAAAATTACATTTTCTACTTCCATTGCATTTATATGAAGTTCTCAACTGATGTCATTACACAACATATAACCCAGGCAGAAGTTGGTAGGAATTAAAATTAATACACAAAAAAAAAATACGTAAAATACAATTTTTTTGAATATGACTGGATGACAATATTTTACCTAAATGTTAAGTTGAAGTTGGTGCACTATATCACATGGAAACTTTAACATTGCATCATATTTAACATAACGTGAATAGACTGCTGCGCAACCTATACCAGAACATACTGATAATGTAAAGTAAATGCAATAAGCTCCATGTTAATGTAAATCGGCATAAAAAATGTGAGTTGCACAGTGGATAGCATTTTTACTCCGTGAGATACACAAGAGACACCACTACATTTCTACACATTGATACTTTGTAGCAAACATATCAAAAGCAACAATTATGTCATCTTATTATGTAGTTTTCAGGTTGAACATTTTAGAAGCAATATGTGTATAGAGCCACACCCAAAAAGAAACTACAGAAAAGAAAACTTATCACCTGGTAACCACGAGTCATGTGGGGTTCGAACTTGAACCTCTCGCCAAACAGAAACCCTGGTGGTTTCTTGAAAGTCCTCCAGTTTGCGGTAAAGTTGTCTTCCGCTATGTGGTACGTCAGTGTGATGGTGTTTTCTGATATTTCAAAAGTGCGTGAGGCAATATCCTCCACAGCAGGCTTCTTTTTGTTTCTGTGGAACTTCTCAGTCACCCTCTGAAACAATCCATCCATAACATTGGATGTAGCCTTGGGCAAGGTGCAAGCATGTACATCTGGACCAAATCCACCCAANGAAACAATCCATCCATAACATTGGATGTAGCCTTGGGCAAGGTGCAAGCATGTACATCTGGACCAAATCCACCCAAAGACCACAACCTGGTTAGGTCCTCAATATGCCCATAACTTATGTGCAGTGGCATAGCCATCTGAAAAGGAAGGCTGCGGCGAGTGAGAATTAGCAACACCGTGTAGTAGGATTAATGCCAGCCTTTTATAACGTTGAGTTAAATGTTGCAACGTTGACACGCTGCTGTTTTTTGTTCATTTATGAANGAAACAATCCATCCATAACATTGGATGTAGCCTTGGGCAAGGTGCAAGCATGTACATCTGGACCAAATCCACCCAATGACCACAACCTGGTTAGGTCCTCAATATGCCCATAACTTATGTGCAGTGGCATAGCCATCTGAAAAGGAAGGCTGCGGCGAGTGAGAATTAGCAACACCGTGTAGTAGGGTTAATGCCAGCCTTTTATAACGTTGAGTTAAATGTTGCAACGTTGACACGCTGCTGTTTTTTGTTCATTTATGAAATTATTTGAAGTGTGATGCATGGCACGAAGATGTGGAACAAGATTCCCTTTTTGTGCCAGTCGTTGGCTCGTGTCTGGTAGTGTCGGCAGTTCAAAGTAGCTGAGGGTCTGTGTTGGCAAATGTAAAATACTTTTCTCAATTTGTATGGGGTTATCTGTGGGAAATGGTCGTGTAGAAATGTAGAAGGGGGTCTTGTCACTGGTTCTACACGCAGAAAACACTAGGCAACTATAGGTCTGGTGAGTTGAATGGCGTAAGTGATTGCTGGTTCAAGATGGGTTCCAGCTAGGGTTCTGTACTGGCATACGTTGGGGTGGGTGAATCTGTGTGCTTACCGCTGGTTGAGTTGTTGGTCTGGCATCAGACTCTGGGTGTCAATGGTGCAATGAAGAGTTGGGAATTCCCCAACTAGAATAGGCCACAGTGGCCGACTTGTCAATGGGACGGTGAGACCCAAATCAAGGATGACGTGTCGTGGGGATTTTTATCACAAGACCAAAGAGTCTTTCGGGCAGAACCGTCAATGATGCTACTGCTTGGCATAGAGCTAGCTGAGCTTGATCCCTCATCAGATAACTGTACTGACAATAACTGCCCAGTCTGGTCGGCAAGTGACTGTTGGCATATTGCCTTGGCTTTACGGGCTTTACAGCAACTCCCATGTCGGGAGGGAAAAAGCATTAAATCAGTTCATGGATAGTGAAGCTAAGCGCACCTAGAAGAATCACGAGTACCGTGCTAGCTAAAGTGTTTACAGAGGGAAGTTTCCATGGTCTTAAGCTAATGAAAGCTTGGTACGTGGTAATGCAGCAACCTGGTCAATTAACCCTCCTTTGGTATGGAGTGTATGTAGTAGGGGACTGCCCCGTGGAACATCAGAAGTTTGGCGTACCTAAGCTGGCCACAGAATGTGTCTTTGAATACATGGGACCTTCGGTTAGGGGTTCGATGGATGCTGAATGTCTTATTCTCCCTTGATGGGCAAGATTCCTTAAGGTATGCAAAATTTAAATAAAAGTTCAATTGTCGTTGTCAGGCGATTGGTGTTCATTCTGTTATTGGCGTTCATTCAGCGATTAGCATTCATTCAGCGATTGATGCTTCTAGGAGGTGGATGTGATTCACTACTGCTCCTGCTTGCCAATAATTTTTAAGTGTTTTAACTTCTTGGCAGCTGAATATTAGGGGTAAATTGTATGCCCCCGAGTTCAGATATCTGCTCAATATGCGGTAAGCCGTTTTATGGGAAACAAAAGTTTATAAAGTGTTCAGGAAATTGTTGCACCCGTTTATATGTTCAATGGGTAAATAGGTCAAGTGAAAGCAAGAATTACGGGTGCAAAAACTGCAGTAATAAAACAACTAACAACTATGTTCAGTTTCAAAGTCACCTAAATGTAGTATTAAGGTGAATAACTCTTCTGAAAAAACTTATTCAAATGCCAGGCAAAAGAATTATGCCCTGAAAGTGACACTTGTTGACAGTGAAGTGGAAGGATAAGTAGCCATGTCTACCAAACAAACTGAGAAAATGGATACCAGTGATAAAACTATGTTTGAGGCTCTATGTCTCAAAATTGGTGAATTATCTAATCAGATAAGTGAACTAAAAGAAGATAATGCTCTGCTTCTGGCTATGTTTGAGGGTGTTCAAGTAAACAAAGACAAACATTTGTGTGCTTCTGGTTCCAATGCTGGGGTTTTACGCCCACCACCGAAAAAATCTTACAGTGAAGTAACCTTAAACGGTCAAGGGTCTGCTTTGAACTGTAACTTTGTTGCATCTAATAACCAAAAAACTCAGTCCAATGTACCATATGGTAAAACCATGTTGCCGTCACGCACAGCCAAAAAAACTACACACCAGCAGAAAGTTTCATCACAGCCAGCTGCTGACGAGGATGGATTTGTCAAAACAAAGCCAGCCGCTGTAAGTGGATCACTTGCGTCCAAGCCAGCTGTAGCGCAAAAGCAAATTCAACTTGCAGTGAGAAACCACATAAATATCAAAATAGTTCCATAGCCTGTGAAACCCCGCATGAAAGCCATTTTCATCCCCCATTTTGCTCCAGATGTACAAGAGAATGACATAGTTTCCTACATCTAACAAGAACTTAATCTTCCTTTTATGTATCTGTAGCTGAATAAGATTATGAGCATATATTTAGACTGTCTTTTGGCCGGCTGGTTGTTTGATTAGTCTTTTTTTATGGTAGGTTACAGAATGATCAACTTTTTGACTTGGCAAGTGTATTAAAGTCTCCTAGCATTGTAACATCAAGTGAAAACCAGCCAATTGTCATTAGTAATACAATACAGGAAATAGTTAATAATGAGACGGTTGGAGGAGTTGTTAATGAGACTACTTAGATTATTTTGTATAAGTGTAGTTTCTGGATTATTTGTTTGTTGAGGCAACTGGAGGTGCCGTTAATTAGCAAGTATGTCTCTAGGGAAGGATGACTCTTATTTATATTATCAAAATGTAAGGGGTCATTGAACAAAATCTGTTTTGTTTACCGACAATATTAACTCTGTAGACTATTCAGCCATTTGTTAAACTGAAACCTGGTTTAATAGTAATAGTATTGAATCTCACTAATTCCCAGTAACAGTAAATTCATTGAAATACCCTTGCACAATACAAAAAATTGACTTTTTAAAAGATAACAATGAGGCAGTTTGGGTTGAAATTACAAGTAATAATTGACGCAGGAAAGCGCCCTGCCTTCCAGACCATTTGCCAAGCAGTGTATCCACCGCATCAAACAAGACCAATGTGCCCTCACTGCACAGTGCAGTGCAGCATGCAGTGTAGTGCGAGAGCAGGAGAGTGCAGAGTAGTGCCCCGCAACTTCATACCACCATACCCCCACCACCTCCGGGCAAGCGTTTAAGATCAAATAATTAAAAACAAAAGAAAGACACACCAAGTGTGTGGATGCTCAAAGGCGCCCCTATAAGCGTTTCAGTGCTTTAAGGATGTTTATTTGAAAATTCATGTATTTATCATCTCAGTTATTTCACCCATCCACATTTAAATTGTATTTGATGTTGTGCAGTGTAATATTATGTATTTATTTATTCACGTCCATTTAGTTGTGCAAGTGTTTTAGTTCAACAGACAGTAGTGCAGGGCAAGCGGCGTGCTGTCATAGTCCACGCCTCGTGAGCTCGCCAGATTCAGTCGCCGTCGAGTGTCTCGAGGGGTCGGCACGCGTAATGTCACGCTCTGGGTCCTTTCACGTTTTCGCACCAATCATCTTTAGCTGTAATAGTCTGATGTAACATACTGGAACCTGTTCTTTACTGTACCTGAAGCTACCACCCCATCTTCCCCGGGAATAGCATTGCCCGAAGCTTAAAAAACCAGTAATTCATTGTTGTGTACACCTGTGTACTTTTGCGGTTTTGCCTATCTGGCCGGCCGCAGGCCAGAACCCATGTAAAGTTTTCGCCAAGAGTGATGTAAAGTTTTGTTCAAGAGTAATTACACGCAAGTTTTCAGACTTCGTGGTTTTCATTTCAAGCACTGCATTCTGACGTTTCGGTGTCCAGGTCCCCTACAACCCACTTTCACTGTAATTCCACGTAATTTACCTTAACAATCAGCATGATCAACACCAAGCTTTTATCAGTAAAAGGCGTGTGGGTCAGCCTGAATAGGCCCACTTCATTCCGATGTAAGTATAAGGTGTAGGGAACGCCTGGTTTTCCTGTCCAGAAGGGCTCATCCAACAATTTTACTGAGGGACTGCGCACATCCGGATGAACAGCCTGCCATACCCTGAGATCATCATCATCATCATCAGCAATCGACACTGCCTGCCGACAGTGTCTGGCGCCTAGTCGGATATCCAACTCCAAACCCACCTAACAATGTTTTTCGCCGCTCCTCAAAACTTTTGTTAACCAATTCCACCTAGCCAACAGGCGTTAAATTGGCGCACAACTTTGTGGTGAATTCTTATTCCAGTTATCTGATGTCCTTAGGCAATTTAGCCAGCGTTATGATGCAAAGAATTTTACCTGAAATATTTATCTTCCCCTTTAATTATCTGTCGTTAATTTCAATGATTTTTTTTTTTTAGATTCTAAATTGTCTAGTTATACTTATCAGATCATTTTAGTAGGTGATTTTAATGTTCCCTGCATTGATTGGAGTAATTTTCACACACAAAACATTGTTCATTTCTACAATAAACAAAAAGGGCAGATCCTTATAGAAAAAACAAATTCTCTTAATTTGGAGCAGTTTAATTCACGAAGCCATTTACAGAATTATTGAACTTGGTGTTTTTGAATAACTATTTAGACCAGGTCATCAAGTCCGTAGATCCTATTGTAGATAAAGATGTATATCATCCTTCTTTAGTCTGTTGTTAGAAATTTGATTCCTATAATAATAAAGATAGTCGTAATATATATCATAACCGGAAAAATTGAAAAAGAAAATACTTATAGTTATTTTTAGCATTTAATGCCTTTGATTGGAGTATTATATAAAATATGCAAGATGTCAATCAAATGGATTACCTTACAAATAATTCTCATTTTTTAATTAATCAATTTATCCCGACAGTGAAAATTTTCAAAAATTAACATATTGGTTTTTTTAAGATCTAATCAGACTTTTAAAAATGAAATAATATCTATTTAGTTAATATAATAGAAATAAATAATATTTTAATTACTCTCATTTTTATGCTTATTGGAAAATTGTCAAAAAAAAATTTAATTAGACAAAAAAAAATGGCAAGCTAATATTATTAATAATTTGAAAGTAATCCCTCAAATTTTTGGAAATATATAAAATTATGAAAAAAGGCTACAAAGAGAAAATAATTTTTCCATCTGACAAAACTATGGTTTAAGATCCTCAATCTATTGCCAATATTTTTGCTAAGCAATTTACTGAGGTGTACGTTCAATCAACTAACAGTGTGAATTCTCAATGCAGTAGCAATGGAAATATTTTGCACTTGCCAATTCCAGTAATTACCCAAGGATTGGTATTATGGGCACTTAAACGACTCAAGAACACAAGTATACAGTGATTGATGAAATTTATGACTTTGTAATCAAAGGATGTGCTAATACCTTCACTCCACTTTTAACTCATTTTTTAATTTAAGTCTATCATGTGATATTTACCCTAGTTTGTGGAAAAAAAGCCATTGTTGTTCCAATATTTAAAAAAGGTAATAAAAATGATGTTAACAGTTATATACCTATATTGTTATTATGATGTTTCTAAAAGGTTTTTGAGAAGGTTATTCACAGGTATATATATTTTTATATTACAAATTTAATATGAGATAGTCAGCATGGATTTCAAACTGGTAAAATAACTGCTACTAATTTATTCAAATTTGTTAATGATTTATATGCAGATGTAACATCTATAAATCAGATAGATGCAATATATTCTGATTTATGTAAAGCTTTTGATACTTGTCAAAACTCTGTCATTTGAATAAATTACAAGCAATAGGTTTTATGTTAATTGAATTTTCTAGTTATTTTTCAGATAGAAAGTTTTCAGTGAGAAATGAAACCTCCCTTTTCATCTCATTTTAATGTATACTTTGGCGTACCACAAGGTGGTACAATGTTACCACTTTTATTTAGCATATTTATAAACGATATTAGCAGTGTTATAAACGTTTCTTGAGCACTTCTGTATGCAGATGATTTGAAAATCTATAAAAATATCAAAGACTTGATGAATTGTGTTCAGCTGCAGAAAGATATTTCTGCTGTGTGTGTGTGGTGTATTCACAATGTTATGTCACTTAACCTACAGAAAATAGTTTGCATTTCATTTACAAGGAAAACTAATCCAATTGTTTATAAATATTTGGTTCAAAATTATGTTATTTATAGAGTTGATTATGTTTGTGATCCGATTGTTATACTTGATTCAAAATTATTCTTCCATTACACTGAAAATATTTTAATAAGTAAGCTAACACACACTATTATTGTTGTGTTATTTGGAATTTTATTTTTACTACAGATTCAAAGAGTCTGGGAAATGTACAAAGTAGTATTTTCAAAACAATTGATTTCTTAATTATAACTTGGAGCTCAATTAATAGAAAACCCAGACTTTGAAAATTAGATGAGGTATCGTATTATAGATACTTTATTTTTAATAAATGCTTTTATCTTGTATTTTTACTGTCCTGTTGTTAATAACCTTGTAAGTCTTAAAATTCCTTATTATAATGATAGACTTATGTATACCCTCTGTACTCTAAACAAAAAACATGATTTCGTTAAAAGGTGTGTTCTAAACTATAACAAATTGTTTCACGAGTTTAATCCCTTTTTGGAAAATAAAATACATTTTATGATTTATTTAAACATTATAATACATAAAGCACAATCTCAGTACAATCTCTACTTGTTATTAATTTATTATGGATTAACTTCAATATTTGCTGTTTGTATATTACAGTTGTTTCATTTAAATAAGGTTTGTTTATGCGAGTTAATTTTTGTTGTATGGCTGTGTAACTTGTGTTGTAGATGTATTAATTGTGTTGTAGTTGTGTTGTATGTTTGTGTTATTGTCTTAACTTTATTTGTGCGTATTTGTCCATTTCTGTTTTTTGTAGATTTGTGCCATCCTGTTAATGTTTGCCACTGTTGGGTGGCACATTAAGCTCCAAATAAATAAATAAATAATTTAAAAAAATACTAATAATTATTATTATTAACGTTATTATTAACAGTCAGTCAACTCATAATGTGAATTCTCAATGTCATTATTATGGTGATAAGTTGCACCTACCAACTACGACAATTACTCAAGGTTTGGTTCTTTGGGCAATAAAAAGACTTAAAAGTAGTAACGCTACTGAGATCAATGAAATTCCTAATTTTATAATTAAAGGTTGTGCTAATAAATTTATTCCACTATTAACTCATATTTTTAATTTTAGTCTTTTATGTGGTGTCTATCCAAGATTGTGGAAAAAAGCAATTGTTGTCCCTATTTTTTAGAAAGATAAAAACATGATGTTAATAATTATAGACCGACACTGAAGAGCCAAAAAAGACTGGTACACCTGCCTAATATTGTGTAGGGCCCCTGCGAGCACACAGAAGTGCCGCAAGACGACGTGGCATGGACTCAACTAATGTCTGAAGGTATGCACGAGGCAATTCACACCAAAATCCTGCAGGGCACTAGGGCAGTCCACAAATCCATATGAGTGCGAGATGGTGGAGATCTCTTCTGAACAGCACGTTGCAAGGCATCACAGATATGCTCAATAATGTTCATGTCTGGTGATTTAGGTGGCCAATGGAAGTGTCTAAAGTCAGAAGAGTGTTCCTGAAGCCACTTGGTAGCAACTCTCGATGTGTGGGGTGTCGCATTGTCCTGCTGAAATTGTCCATGTCCGTCGGAATGCACAATGGACATGAATGGGTGCAGGTGATCGGAGAGGATTCTTTTGTATCTGTCACCTGTCAGAGTCGTATCTAGACGTATCAGGGGTCTCATTTCACACCAAATGCACACGCCCCATACCATGACAGAGCCTCCACCAGCTTGAACAGTCCCCTGTTGACATGTAGGGTCCATGGATTCATGAGGATGTCTCCATACCCGTACACGTCCATCCGCCCGATACAATTGGAAACGAGACTCGTCANGTGTTTCTAGTCATCAACAGTCCAATGGCGGTGTTGGCGGGCCCAGGCGAGGCGTAAAGCTTTGTGTCGTGCAGTCAACAATGGTACACGAGTGGGCCTTCTGCTCCAAAAGCCCATATCAATGATGGTCCGTTGAATAGTTCGCACGCTGGCACTTGTTGATGCCCCAGCATTGAAATCTGCGCCAATTTGAGAAAGGTTTGCACGTCTGTCACGTTTAATGATTCTCGTCAGTCGTCGTTTGTCACGTTCGTTCACAATCTTTTTCCGGCTGCAGCGATGACGAAGATTTGATGTTTTACGGGATTCCCGATATTCACGGTATACTCGTGAAATGGTCGTACGCGAAAATCCAAATTTTATGGCTACCTCGGAGATGCTATGTCCCATCTTTCGTGCGCCGACTATAACACCACGTTCAAACTCACTTAAATCTTGATAACCTGCCATTGTAGCAGCAGTAACCAATCTAGCAACTTTGCCAGACGCTTGTTAGTCTTATATAGGCGCTGCCAACCGCATCAGGTTACTCTGATTGGTTCCATACCTCTGTTATTTGCAAACGCATGCCTATACCAGTTTTTTTGGCTCTCCAGTGTATATCTTTATTACGTTGTTTCTCAAAGGTATTTGAGAAGGTAATTCGTAGACCCATAAATTTTTACAAAGAAAACTTAATTTCAGATAGCCAGCGTGGATTTCAAATGGGTAAAACAACAACTGATTTATTTAATTTTGTTGATGATCTACGGAGATGTTACATCTAGAAATCAGAATGATACAATATATTTTGAATAACGTAAAGCTTTTGATAATCGTCAACACTCGGTAATCCTAGAAAAATTACAAGCACTAGGTATAGATAACACTTATGTAAAATAGTTTTCTAATTATTTCTCTGAAAGAAAGTTCACAGTGAAAATAGAAACTTCACTGTCATCTCATTATAATGTATCTTGTGGTGTTCCACAGAGTGGAACACTATCACCATTGTGATTTAATATATATGATATCGTTACTGTTATAAATAATTCTCGAGCACTTCTATATGCTGATGATGTGAAGATTTATAAAAATTATTTAAGATTTGACTGATTGTGTACAGTTGTAAGAAGACATCTCTGCTGTTTATAATTGGTGTACCAACAATGCTATGTTACTTAATTTACAGAAAACTATGTGTATCTCTTTTACAAGGAAAACAAATCCAATTGTATATAAATATTCAAGTGTAGTTTATAATCATGTAATCAATAGAGTTGATTATGTTCGTGATCTGGGTGTGGTACTAGATTCTAAATTATATTTCCATTACCATGTCAATAGTCTTTATTAGTAATTCTAGTCATATTCTAGGATTAATTAAATTTATTACTTACTCTCCATCAACACCTGAATAATTATTGTGTCTTTATTATTCTTTAGTTAGATATAAATTAGAATACTGTTCAGTCATTAGGAATTACATTACCAACTATTAATTGTCATTGATTTAATTATTAAGTTTTGTTTTAAGTAAATTCTTTGTTATTTAGCACAGTTGTGTAAATATTGTGTATTGTCCATGTCTGTGTTTTTGTGTCTTTTGTGTTGGTTCGTTAATGTGTATTTGTGTATTTGTCTTTATTTCTGACTGTTTTGTGTTTTTGTTGTCTTTGTTAATATTTGTAAGTGTGTGTCACCCAGTTAATGGTTAACACTGTTGGGTGGCACATTAAACTTCAATTAAATAAATAAATAAATATATTATTATTATTATTATTATTATAATTATTAAAAGTGTTCAACCCACAGAACAATTAAATGAGGTCGTCCGAGGAACCAGTTAACATTATAAGTTAGATGCTGCATAAACTGGATGTGTGGCAGCTTTACTACCAGAACTTTAGAGGCTTATAAACCAAATCTAAAGATTTTCCGAAAGTGTACTAATTTCAAATTTTCCGATCATATGTCTAACTGAAACCTGGTTAAACAAGCATTCAATTAATTCTCAATATTTTCCTGAACAATATAACATATTTAGTAAAGATTGTGGTTATAATATAACCTCAATGACTAGAGGAGGGGGTGTATAAATAGCAATTAACAAATTATGTTTCCCTGATGTACTTCAAAGATATGAATTTGATATTCCAAATGTTGATGTAATATGGGTTGAAATAATAGATACCATATTGGAAATGTTTATATTATTCCTAATTTTACCATCAAAGATTTTAAGTAGGGATGGGTCGAGTAACAAAAAATGTCGATTCCGGTTCCGGTGTCGATTCTACAATATATCGGTTCCAGTATTCGGTTCTATTTTGAATACTTGCCTTTTGCTTGCAACTTTATTAAACCAATGCAGATAAAATTCATTAAATGTTTTATTTAACCTATGAAAGAATTGAACAATAACAAAGTGTGAAGATAAATTTTAATGTATACAGATAAAATGTATAAAATTTATTTAAGATTAATAAATATGTAAAAAATTATTCTTGTTTTACGTTAATATGGGGTGATTGTGATATGTTTGGAAAATACTTTAATTAAATAACTCGTGGCCCAAAAACCAAAACATTGTGGCGTGCTGTATGATAAAGTTAACCTACAAAGGTTTGTTAAAAGAACCTCAACAGCTGTGGTGGGGGGCCAGATTTCTTATCTTTTTTTGCTTCTTTTATGGTGACTAGGCTGGAATGTGACACCTTTAAAAAAGTCTCTTCTTCCTCTCTTACTCCCCCNAATCATGCCAAACAAAGAAGGCTTGGAGGAATGTAGCAATCGGCTAGCAGTGTTGTTCACCCGGGAGGGCTAAGACAAAAAGAGAGAGAGAAGGGAGAGGAGTGTTGATGTAAGAGCCAGAGATGAGATAACAGAACAGTTTACGACTACCATTCCTTAATTGTTTTTCCATGTATTATAGCACGCACCCCAGAAATTTTTTCCTTTATGTTTGGAAAAAAGGGCGTGCTATATGTGAGTAAATAACATAGTTATTTTTGTGATAACAGAGTTTTGCCGTAGCTGTGTAGAACCAAGAACCCAGTAATTGTTGTTAACCTAAAACCATTCCGAGTCAAACCCCAAGAACCGGTATAAATTGGAACTGAAGAACCGAACCGACTCATCCCTAATTTTAAGACTTATTTTTCATATATTCAGTCAAAATTATTATCTTATTCCTGCCCGGTAATTTTAACTGGTGACTATAATGTTCCTGGAATTGACTGGAAATTAAAAAATTCTCAAAACACTGCACATTATTATAGTAAAATAAAAGGCCAGTATCTTCATGAAACTTCAAATGCTTTGAATTACGAACAATTAAATACCACAGTACCTAGTAAAACTTTAATAGACCTTATTTCCTCAAATATGAATTGCATAAATACTAATAGATACCCTGACCCACCGGTCAGTGAAGATGCTGCACATCCAGCCTTAGTTATTTAATTCAAAACTATACAAATCATCACAGATAATAATCCTGACCTTGTGAAATGTAGAGATTATAGTCGTGGTGATAATGTGGTTGAGGCTATGAATAAATACATCCCGATTGTAATTCGAACTAAATCAAAATATCCACATTTGTTTTGTAAGATTTAATTCATTTAATTAAATGCAAAGATCATTTTTTCAGAACGTATAAAAAAAGAAAAAAGAAAAACAGAGATAATAATGAACAATTTTCTAATTTTCGACGCATGGTTAAGAGTACAATCAGAACAAATATAAATATTTGGCTTACTAGAATAAAAGACAAGGTTAAGTCAAATCCTACTAAATTTTGGTATTACGTGAAAATAATGAAAGGTGGCTATCAGCAAGTTCCACACATTTTAGATAATAATTTACTCATAAATGATAATGAAAAATAGGCAAATACTTTTGCGAATCATTTCGTCAAGGTTTATACTAGTGATAATGTGACTTATGAACAAGCTAAATATACAGGATGAGCATAAAAGAATACCCCAACTTTGAAGGTCTATAATATCCAAATCAAACAACCTACAACCTTGGTTGACCAATCAAATGAACCTGGAACTGTGAAGTTTGTTTACCATACATTCATAAATGTTCAATGTAACCACCATGATTGGCCCGAATGGCATCTACGCGATAATCAAACTCATTCTACACTCTTATCAGTATGTCCAGTGTTACGGTTTGGATGGCGTCTATAATTCTCGTTTTGATTTGAGGTGGTGAGGGGGAAGCGAGCTCACCATTGGAGGGAGGAAATTTTCTGCTCCTCTTGCCTCGTCGGCTCAGCTGGGTGAACTTTCTTTCACTATAGTGCTAACCTTCCGTATTTGACCTCTGGGGTCTTCTGTGGGACCTCTGTTTCAGGCTGTGGGTATTTTTGCCCAATGTACTGGTCCTGAGCCTCTTGGTGCGAGCTAGGACATCAAGCCCGACGTCTTCCGGTTGAGGCATGACTGTGGGTTCCTGCTCCCATTGCTAGTCTCTGGAGCGGCGCAAATTCTGTTTGTTATCCCGTCTCCTGAGGGTGAGCAGAATGTTCGGCAGGTAGGTGTCCCAGTGACGATGGTCATCCTCCACACTGAGTTAGAGGCTCTTCTTTAACTCTTGATTCCTCTGCTAAGTGGGGTTAGCTAGGGGATGGTAAGGAGGTGTTGTCCACAACTCTATACCCTATTGGTTGCAAGCGATTTGCCATTTCCAGCCTGTGAACTGGGTGCTGTTGTCCGTTAGGATGGCTTGTGTGTATCCCCAATGGGCAAAGAGTTCTATTTCAAACTTTCGGATTATATTCCCAGTTTCCTGACTTGGTAAAGGAAAGGCTTTCACCGAGTGGGAGAACTGATCAGTAACAATCACGAGATATCTGTTTCCCCTTGTGCTCCTGGAGTAGGGTCCCATTAAATCAGCCGCGAGATGAGTCCAGGATGTGTGAGGTTTTCGAGGTTTAACTGTGGGCTTAGGAACTGGGTAGGCTTTGCGACGGCAACACGCTTCGCAGTTCGTCACGTATTGCAGTATATTATGGCTCATCCTGTCCCACACATCTTTCACTTATGTCTTGCAGGGTCTCCTTAATTCCTAGGTGACCAGTCTGTTGGTGGTCATGATGATGCCGGCAGAGGTCTGCCCTTGGGTCGCTGGTAACCCATATTTTCCATTGGGCTCTGGGTTGTCCGTTTTGTAACCAGACAACATCCTCTCATAACTTGAACCAGGTCACTGAGGGGCGTTGGATGTCGGGGTCCTTTTACTGGTAATTGCTTATCTGGTAGCGGCTGAGTTGTAATCGGTGGAGGCGGATGTACTCCTCGGGGCTTAATGGTGCCGTTGGAGGAGGGGGTTATTCTCTCCCATTCTTCTTACTCATTGGTATCCCCTTGGTTTCCAGAATGGTGGGACAGCGCGTCTGGTAAGCCGTTGGTTTTCCCCGGACAATGTTGTACTTCGAAGTCTAACTCTGTGAGGGACATTTTCCACCTTCCCAACTTGGCTTTCACATTCTTTGATTCTCGTAACCATTGGAGGATCTTACTATCGGTGCGAAGTATGAAGTGTTGCCTTTCTAAGTGGTATCAATATTTCCTCACTGCCCAGATTACTGTGAGACACTCCTGCTCATTTATATGGTACACGCAGTCCTCAACTTTCATACATTCTAGATTCGTACAACTCGCTCTTTCATACATGACATATTATCACCTCTAAATCAACTTTCATATGACCGATTTGGTCTTTCGTACATCTAGCAACCTACCAACATATTGATATAGCGCTGTTAGTTGCTATTTAACACACTGCCTGCCGTGTTTCCCAGCCTTCGTGGATCATATGTTCTAAATGTTTAGATATGGTAGTCATATTGGGACAATACAAATGAGTGCTTCTATTAAAATAATATAAGAATCTCTGAAAAACTTTTAAATAGTTTTTACAACCTACAAAATAAAATGTTACATTTGCACAACAATTTTACAGAAAGTAGGAAGCATATTTAATTACCTTATTTATTCACATAGTACTTACAATTAAATATGTATAGAGGTGGTGAAAATCAATATTTCAGGTAAGAAAGTATTGCACATATATTTTATTTGTGATTTTCAATGAAATACTTGTTAAAATAACATGTTTATTTATTAAATACATTATCTTTCTACCAAAATTAATTATTTTAAAATTTTTTTGTAACTTTGGAATGGAACCCCTCTTGTTACATGCATATATATATGATTCAACTTTCATACATTCAACTTTCACACACATTTTCAGGAACTCATTATGTATGAAAGTAGAGGACTGCCTGTACTTCTGTTTGGTTGAGTTAAGGTGGGTCATAGAACGGGGTCTTCCTGATAGAGGACGGAGCCCAAGCTGTCCTGACATGCATCAGTTTGCAGTATAAGGGGCCTTCCCCTTTGTGGTTGGTGGAGCTGGCTAATATTCTGGAAGCTCTGTTTAAGGTTATAAAAGGCTGTCCAGTGTTTGTCCCTCCAGCACCAAAGTCTCTCTTTCTCTAAGAGGGAGTTTAAGGGGACCATTTGCTATGCAATGTTGGGTACAAAGTCTCAACCAATTGCAGAGGCCAAAAAAATGCGGTAATTGTTTCTTGGTGCAAGGTTCTTAGGCTTCTTCTATGGTTCATATCAACGTAGCTTGTGGTTAGTTCCCTTTGGGGGTGACCACGTGTCCGACGTAATCAATGTGGGTTTTCCCAAAGTAGCTCTTCCAAAGTTTGCAGGTTATGCTGTGTAGTTCGAGCCCCTCTAGGTGTCCACAGTGCTCTTTCCAGAACAACAAATACACAATAATGTTGTCCAGGTACGCAAAGTAAAACTGGCTGATGTATCCTGTTAGGACCTCTGCGGACATCAGTCTCTGGAATGTTGCGTGTGCATTCTTAAAGCCAAAAGGCATTACCTTGAACTGTAGGGTTTCTCCCTCCAGAGTGGTGAAGGCTGTATACTTCCTACTGTCTGGGTGGATGGATATCTGCCAGTACCCCGACTGCATGTCTAGGGTACTGAATTTCCTGGCAGCCCCTATATCCTGCAGCGTGTGCATCAAATTGATGGTTGGGGGAGCAATAAGGTGTGTGAAGTCGTGTCGTTTAGCTCTTGGTAATTTACACAAAATCTTAATTGACTGTCCTTTGGTACTAGTACAACCCTGGAAATTGTACGGAGAGTCTGACAGTACTACAATTCCCTGCTCCTTCATTGCTTGGACTTGGGTCATAATCAGGTGTCGCCTTCCGGCAGACACGCGGTAAGACTGACAGTACACTGGCTGTTCGGCAGTGAGCCAGATCTCGTGTAGGATACTGCGCATCTGGCATAGTGGTCCTCCCTGACAGAATGCTTTGGTGTAGTTAGCTAGGATTTATTGGGGTTGGTCAAATTCCTTGTTCACTAAGTGGTGATTTGATTTATCGCTTCTGATGCGATTAGTGGTGGGATCGGAGAGCCTGAGTTGTGCTCCCAGTTGACTGTTACCATGTTCTGGTCACCTTTTTTGCCCGTCGTCCATGATGCATTGCTGTTGTCGTAGCTAAGGTTGTGTTAGTATTATCTTCTCCATTTTATCTGGGGAGACTACAAACCCTGTCTGGCTAACCTGATGGTAAATTACCAAGTGTAATTTGGTTCAACCCTCGACCCTGAGAGTCTGACTGTGTTGGGCCATGTGAACTGCTCGGGTTAGTGGGCTTAAATTAGCTAGGTGCTCGAAAGATAGGAGGTCACTCCTGATAAAATTCCCCGTAGCAGCAGAGTCTAGCAGGGCTATCGCCCAATGTTCATGAACTTGTATCTCAATGCGAGGGACTTCGGGAGGTTCTGGTTCACCAGTTAACGTTTGGAGGTAGACTGACTTCATTCTACCGGTGGTGATGGCCCGCTTCGCACCCTAGTTTTGGCATTTCCCATCTGGCTGGGTTGATCTCTATTCTCTGTCCCTAGCTGGCTTGGCTCATTTGTATCTGTCACTCCCCCTTCCTTCGCCACCCGCCAGTCCGCTGGCTTTACAGGGCAGTCCCAGTTAAAATGTCTTTCGGGACAGAACAAGCAGATAGGGAGAGAGGGGGTGGTGGTAGGGAGGGTTCCCTTTGGATTCAGGCGGCTTGACTGCTTCTTGGGCTTTATTACCACGCACCCAGTCTAAGACTGCCTGTGCCTTAAAGTTCCGTTCGGTTTTGCGAGTCCTTTCTACCAACTCGTCTACTGAATTGCTGTTGGGGGATTTGTAGAAGGTTGCATAGGTTTGGGAGTAGCATGCGCGTAATATTTCGGATGCAGCTTTCTTCATTACCCTAGGGAAAGATCCTATGGTACATCTGAACTTTCAGTCGGATAAAAATTTCCGCCGCTTCCCCAGCAGCCTGGGTATGGCTGTGGAACTCTGTGGTAAGGTGTGCCAACACTTCCTCACTGGAAAAATGGGTAGCTAGACGTGAATTTAGCTGCGCCCATTCGTTGATGAATTTGCAGTATTTGTTCCACCACTCTAAAGCTTTACCCCTCAACTGCTTTTGGGTTTGACTACTCATTGTATGGGTGGAACCCCGTTCTCCTGTAACTCCCTCGCACACTCTTCTTGGGTGAACGTCACTGAGTCATCTTGGGGTCTTTCCACAAATTCTGGTAACTGAGGCCCGTCGGTATCCCGGGTGGACATGGTGCTGTAGTAAGCACCTGGGTTCCCTGGTCGATACTCCTCTGCTTGTCGACACAATAAGTAAACTAACCAAGGTTGGGTTATTGGCTCGTCGGGCTACCCAATGCAAAGGTAGTGAAAAAACTGAGCGCATACTATACATCTTACGGTATTTAACCTTTGTCCCGTACACGTGAGCCAGCTGCAATATGCCGTTTGGTGGGTCCAGCATTCTTCACATTGGAACTGAAGTCCATTGGCATATCAGGGTTCGTTGTTCCACCTCACGCAGAGGTAGTGGAAACGACTTTCACAATGGGCACAATTAATCATATGTACTCCAGCTCCGTTACATGAAGTCACACTACACCGTTCTGTCTGGGTTCAATGGTCTCATCCATTGCAGCAATGGCTTTGCCTGGTTCGGTAACACTTAGGTTTAATTCTGGAATTATCTTGGTCACTGGTATTGAACGCCACAGGTTGTTTTCAGACTCCCCAAAGATTGGTAAGTTACTGAGTCAATTCCCAGCTCAATCCTCTCTCGTTCTAGGGGTCGTGCTGGCCTGGCTTTGTCTTATTATAGACTAATAAGACGTGTGGACTCATGTTGGGCACCACAAAAACACTTGACGCGTGACGTTTCTGGGTTGACGTAACTTATCAGACAATGGTTCACTTAGTGGTGGACAGAAACACTTTCTTACAAACTCACTGAGAAGAAGTTTGCACTATAAGGGGTTTGGCCTTGACTATATCTAAGTACTATGTCGGGCGGGTACGCCACCTACATGGTATGACGAGGGTGACTTTGGCTATTTTACATGGGGTTGTCTTTAGCACTGGTGTTGATTTACCTGGTGTGGGTCTCGCCCGGGATAAATCCTGACTCGAACGCTGGCTGGATCCAATGCCCTGCCTTAAGGCAGCTCGTGAGCTGGTCGTCCTGGTGGGGTAGCTCAGGATCGCTGGGCTGGGCTGCTCTGGAGTTCTGGTGGTTGACGACGGCATCCGGAAGAATGGACTGGCAATGCCCAATGGGGTAGGTAGACACTGGTATATGCAGAGCACGAGTGGATGTGGCTCTCTGGCAATCTTCTGGGGCGGCTGGAAAAGGGCACTATGGAGGACTGAGAGGTGAAGCCTCAACAGTCGGCGGGAGGCTTGAACTCGTTCCCATGGGGAGGGACTGCTGAAGGCAGAAGGCAAGGAGTTGCAGAACAACTGGGTAGGTTTGGAGGCGGTAGCTACCTTCTTAAGCCTCCATCTTTCAATTTTCAATGCTTCTATGGGTGAAGGGCATGGGTGAGGTACTAAGAGTCCGCCTCATGAAGTAGGAGCAGACGACGAGTTCCCTGGCTAAAAGTGTAACCAGAAGTGGTTAGGCCACTCAGAATCAGTCCTGGCACTCCAACCGGCGAAGTTCAATGCAGTGGATGGAGTGGGTTAACAGATATGGACGTCTAGCCGCTTCGTTGCGTGTATTCATAGTGGTTGTGGCTACCTTACAATGTTCAAAGTACTTGGTTCAAGGTACTGGTGGCTGTCGACTGGGTTGTGCTTAACGTTGTACGTGCGCCTGGTTAAAGGTAGCCTGTAGGCCTACACTAGTTCCGGTAATCAAGTTAAAACGCAGTCTCTGGCTTCTACTTCGTGGGTTGATGTCCACAGGATTTGAGGTTATGAATAATCACCCTAAAATAAGTACACTGGGTTACGTTAATAAAGTGTGTTCATTCCATAGAGGAATAACCACGGTGATCTGTACTATCTCCTAGCTATTCAAATGACACTGTAACCAGTGGAAGTAAACTACGTCATGTGAAGGGGACCTCGGAAAAAACTAACAAGAGCAGATGAGCTAAATAGCTATTAAAACAACTGGACCCTAGCTGTCTACACTGTTTGTCCTGAAGGGACTCGGGGGTAACTACCAGAGTAGTAAGTGAGTTTGAGGGGGAAAAGACTTCTTCGCAGGGTCACTGGTCTCAAAGGCTTCTGAAAGACTGTGGTGATCCTTCGTGAGGAAGGTGGTAGGCTGAGAGCTCCAGCACTAGAAGTGATGGAGCGAACTGCTGAGAATAAACTGGCATTCTTGGGGTAAGCGCAGTCCTAAATAGGCAGGCCGACATTGTCCTTCATCTCCCTTTGGTTGACTGATACCTTTGCGGGCGAGCTCTTCCCTTCGCAGCGCTGACCGCATTCTCTCAGAGAAGGCTGGAAGCAGGGTAGCTTTCCTTGTATGCGGGTTGCGTCTGCTGCTCGCTTAGGGACAGCACTTGGCTTACGTTGCCGGCTTCTGTTGGATGTGGAGAGCGATTAAAACTACGTGGCGTCAGGCATAGTGTAGTAAACTGATCGACTGCTGTTTCCTTGGATGGTCCCTGGCTGGGGAGTGTGTCGGTTGGCTCTGGAGGCAAGCAGTCTCAGGTTCAAACCTCGCTTGGGTGACGCGACATTGCACGCAGATGAGGCGGAGTTGAAAAAAAAAACTATGGCCAGTACTCGTCATGCATCAGGGTAAAACTCCAGTTGAAAGTAAAGACTTAAGTTGAGATAAGACTGCCGTATTGCTATTAAAAAGAACACACTTAATGCAAGGTTTTTGGGTGGAAGATAGCCAGTACAAGAACATTTCAGAAATTGATTAAACTTGCCAGGCCAGCATAGATGTGTGTAATGTGGTAGCCATGTTACTTACTAACATCAGATGCTTGTAAGGGATGCTCCAACTACCTTTACATTGTAGATTCATTCTTCTGTATTTTCTGTGCATTTGAACAACAGTTACAAGTTCTAACAGCAGCTCCCCATACCTTGAGAGGTAGACATTTGGAGATATGAACATGGTCCATAGGCTTCACAGGACTGGCCTGTCAGTATACTCTCTGGGTTGGAGATCGTGGTAAAATGGACTTGCACACTTGCACCTGAAGTTTTGAATACTCCTTCTCATTCCTCTTCCCATCTGTACTGTGAGATTTGTCAGTGCACCCTACATATGCACACACTAGCTAAAGCATTGGTTCTCTCTGATAGGGTAAGGTCATCTTCAGAACCATTTCATGTGTTCACAGATGATGTGCCCTCAACTTCAAGCAGTCTCTCAGTAGAGGAACAGCTGTTTCAGAATCTTGGAGGGCTGTGATCGAAGAATTACACATAGATGGCTTGTGGGTGAACTTCAGTGACCCTATTTAAAACCATTTTATTCACTCCAGCCATGTTACTACCACCATCATAGTATTGCCCTTTTAGGTCTCCAAGAGATAACTTAAATCAAAGCAAGATGAAACTTCCATCGGCAGCTTAAAGAGTGCGTTGTCTCTCAATAGTGCAGTTTCACTCAGTACTAGGAAGATATCCTCTGCTCTCAAATTAGGGTAAACTCCCCTAACACATACTGATACCTGTTCATTTCCACTGATATCCGATTTCTCGTATATGGAACATGTTCTGCCACAACTTTAATCATCTGGTCAAAGGTATCTCCTTCACAATAATGTCCTGCAGTGATAATACTTGGCATACCAAAATAACCATTAATTACATTACCTGTAGTACTTTGGTGAATTATTGAGACTGATCTAGCTGAGCACACACTGGAACATTGCAAACAAGATAAAGCTTCATCACCTTCTTTGTGCAGTGCATTAGTTTGATAATTCTTGAACTTGACGCTTCCAGCGTCCCTATATTTTTGCCGTCAGAACACACGCTCGGGGAAGCTCGCAGGCGAAGCCCGCAATAAGGATTTAGGGTCTGGCGGACGTGCCAAAAGAATACCACCAGGATGCAAAGGCGGGCCACCAAAGGTTTCTGCACGTGCAGACGGCATCCGGAGACAGGTAACTGTAAAACACGACAAAGTCGAGCTCTTATTTTTTAACGAGGCGCTCTTAGCCACGGGGGCCATACCGCACCCCGGCCTCCCACTAGGCGGGAGAGAGGGATCACGCCCTCTCATCGCAGACATGACAGCGCTCACCATTATTGATCAGACCCCTCTGCCCCAATCTGTACACAGATTGCACCAAGCAAGCCCCGATCTGATATTACAGATCGCACTAGGCATGCCCTTCCATAAGGCTTGAGACTCTAGCACTCAAATTACCAAGCGTATGGTTTGGCCGGTGCACTATCCAAGCACCTGACGTGATCTCGGGCACGTCCCCGGAACTGTCCAGTTCAACGTCCGGTTCCATTTGCAAGAGGGGGGATCTCTCCGGAACCTCCTCCAGCTTACAGAGTTAACCACTGCCAGCACGAGTCCAACCTCTACAGATCCGAAGTCCAAGGAAAAACACCCTGGGTGGGCCATGCGGATCATCCCGTGCTCCCTCTTAATTTTCGTGGCACGTATGGGTTTTCCCGCGCCTGACTGCGTCCCCAGCTCACAGACAGCAGCAGTGCGGAGTCCCTCAGACCATTTGGGA
>NQII01000098.1:360169-434671 GCA_002778355.1 Clitarchus hookeri | reverse complement strand
GAGTGTGAAGGACCCTGAGTAGTTATCCCGCGAGTGCAACGGATATTTGGAATCACCCAGCAAGTGCGAAGAGTATTACCCCCTCCCCCACCATCGACGCGAACAATACGGAGCATACGTATAAAAGGGAGGGAGTTGTCTCGAGAGCTCGTGTGTCAATTATAACTTGTTCCAGCAATAATAAAACTAGAGATTTTTCTTGAACTCTCAATCGCCATGTGTTGATTCATTAGTAAATTGGACCTTTAGACAACAGTGTCAACACCTTCGTCCAAACCACAGCTTTGGTAGTTGTCAAACTTTTATTACTTTTTTTTTTCATTTCTTTAAGTCCACTCCATAAGCTAGTTTATTATCAGCATTACACTTTGGTGTTGGCAGATCTTTTGTTTTTGCATCAGAGCAGGGTAAGCAGACTCAATATAGTGCAGCCATGGATATTCTGTGTACCACTTACTGAAAAAATGATAAGCCCTATTTTCTGAAAAAAATATGGGGTAATTTATGCAGGTTGAATATTTAGCCATATTAAGCGTAACGTCCCATTCGTCATCTCTGCCATTCTAAATACTGTATTTAGAGTTTGCTATGTTTAAAATTTTAGGTTTAATGTATGACTCGCAGAGTTAGTCACTAGTTGTTCAGCGGTGCCAGTCCAGGTGATGTACTTTTATCGTAATATAAAACATACCATCATGTAAAAATTTTAATTAATAATATAATTTTTAGAAGTTCTTACTGCATATGTAAGTACAGCTGTTGGAAAAACTGTCTACCTTTTACCTAAACCTGAAAACTGTTGTTATGAGGAAGTAGACAATACTGTACAGTAGTTGTTATGATTGCATGCTAAGCAAATAAAATACAATTTCCTATGTTTACAATTGAATTTGGGACTACTGTATAAATTGGTACATATTACATTGCATACAGTAATAACACAGTAAAATTTTCTGCCTTATATCTGCAACAAACAGCACACAAACGCAAACCTGTATAGCATGCTTAGCACACTTGTTGAAATGAACCAAACTAAGTACTGGGACAACCAAATCCTTTGCCCTTACAGACCCCACCTTGATGACAATGGGCAGTTTTGTGACAAGCACTTCAGAAAGGGGAGGCTGAGTGTGTTAGTCACATATCTACTAGCTAGCTCAGAGCACTGGCAGTCCGAGTCACACAGTATGACTTACTTCCTAATGTTTATGTCACGATTCAAATCGTGTATTGAGATAATGCAAGGCCAAGCATGATAAATTGTATAAAGTGTTCCAACACATCTCACTGAACAAAAATATTCTGGGCATCCATTTACTCTCATTCTGGCACCCTTAAAAAATTTTATAGGATTGGAAGCAAAGAACACGCTGCCTCCTTCCTGCTGTTATGTGATTGGAGGACCAAAGACACTGTTCAACTAAGTTATATAATCATTTTAATTTTGCTATGAGAAGTTTGTATTCAAAAAGAGTATGTATGCAGCTAATTTGCACAATGTTGAAAAAAATATACAATCAAACTATTCGGGCAAATTCTGCTTAGGTCAGAAGATAACAATGCACATTAATATTAGAGTATGAGTACCAATAGAAACATGTGAAATGCTGCAAGGAGGCTACAGAAAAGAAGTAACTTCCTAAACGCCATTTAAAAATAAACTTGAATGACAACTACCAATACCATATACCATATTGTGCTAGACACAAAATGTTAGTAAAATTGTGATGTGTGCTGCTTTGTTTAGTCAGTTCCCTTCCTCCCCTTCCTCTAAATAAAGGGCTGGGGGCATCAGGACTTGAATGCAGTACTATCACCAAGCAGGAATGTAGAGACACCTGTTTTAGTGAAAATATTCCTATGATTTCATCAGTTTTGATGAGGTTATTTTGGTATATTTTTCACTCCTCTTTCTACAATTTTAAAAAATATTTGGGTGATTTTTTAAACTTAATGTGTGCTCCAAACAATAAATTATGTGTACCATTTTACTTCATAAATATTAAACTGAAGTGCTTGATTTTATGCAAATAAGTTATTTTAATGGCTAAAATTTACCAATTACATATAAGAAAAAATAATACTTATAATCCCATGTATACAGTACATGTGTGTGCATATAAAAGGTCCAGTTGATATGAATATATAAAATATAAGCAACTGCATGTATCACCAGCATGAATCCCACACAGAAAAGAAAGCTACCTACTGAAAAATATGCAGCTATAAAAAATATACTGCAAAAGATTGAAGTGCCACGAGAGCCATCGTATACATATATAAGCCTCAGGTTCTGGTGCTCCCCTGATGTACCGTAGCACCGACCGCCGCCGCTCTTTCCGCCACTGTACCGTTCCTATTCACAAGCGAGTCAACTCCTTGCCGCCTGAGAAGCTGGCAACCCACACGATGCCACGCTCCAGTCTGAGTGGGTGGACTCATCCCCTCGCTTGCCTTGCACTTACCAGCAGGCACCGAACACGCACACTCGCAGTACGTCAGGGGAGGCTTCCCCTTCCATGCGTCCAGCTCCAGCCATCCCTCGCTCACCACATCTCTCGTGGGTATTTATTCTTATGCATGCCCTCCAGACGAGACAGCTCACTGGCAGTTCGCAAGCAGTTCTGACTGGAGCATCACCTGCAACTCTCGCTATCTCGCCACGCTTGCCATACCACTTGCCTTCAGCAGTAACAGTTTAACTTAGCCATAGTACGTTACTATTGTCAGGACTTATGTTTTCAAAACATCAGGCAGAAACTCTTGTCACGGAGCCTTTTCCTTTCACTTCAAGTTTGGCCAAGGTCCTCGTCCGCGCCGGGCTTGGTTTTACCAGGGTCACTCTCGCCCTCTCTTCGACAATTATATAGTTGTCGCCCTGCTGCAAACAGCTTGGCAAACTTGGTTCCTCGTCCATCAGATGTTAGCGGGCACAGGTCAGAGCTATATGTATTTGTAACTTCCTACTGACGGAGTAAGTAAAACATTTATCTACCAAGTAACCTCTTTTTGGTACAATTTTTTCTTTCACTTTTACCTCCATTACCCATTTTACTTCTGTGTGCATATCCAATCATCTACTTCGAGGTGCATGCACCACCATCGCCATAGAGTATCGAACCAAAAGTCCCCACTGAAGGCGCTCCAACCTTTGTCAAAATTTAGTTAGTTGGTTGCTGGCGGTAGTGCCGCCCTCCTGGCGCCACTGTGGCAGGGGGAGAGAGAACCCTTCTCTGAGGCTCCTGAGGCTTGGGGAGAACAAACTTCTTAAGACATCACGACTCTCAGGCTACAAGTTGTTAATGCCGCTTACTTGAGAGCCAGTGAGTCCTTACGTGGGGAACACTGTGAACCCAGAGGGGCAGTTGAGTTCAGTAGCAGGTAGCGCCGCTCACTCAACTTCTCACTGAGGGGAATCAGGGGGCCCTCTCCACAAACCGCTATAGACCAGAGCACTGTCCATGAAGCGCATGCTCCTGCGCCGAATAAGCGATAGGACTCCGGCAGGGGTCTACCCTAAGGCACCGGCCCCAGGAAGAGTAATTTTTTTCCTGGATGGACCACACCAGATCTGTCCTCCCCGCGCTGCTACGTAAATTTGAACTATAATTACGATTGTGCTTGCACCTCCAGGACAGCCACTAAATTCTCTAAATAGTAGTACTCTATTTTCTTAATTTGTTTTATCCTCCGAGATTTAACGTAACATCATTATAAGTGCCTATCTGTGTACCCACAGCTAGTTTCCTAATGCCATAGCACCGATCAGGCCAGAAAAAGGCTGCCAAGATCGCAAAAGCTCACGCTACCCATTCCGATGAACCAGAGCCTAACGCCCCCAGGGTGTACACGGTAGAGCGCGAAGAAGCCGCCATCCTGCCCGGCCCACTCTAGCTGCGCCGCCGCGTAACAAAGAAACAAGAGGGAAAGTGCGAGAGGCCCATCCCCCACACAGTCACACCCTACCTAAGTGCTGGTATTGCCCAGAACAGCATTTCCATCGCTACTGCCCAGTGCTACAAGGCAGATGCCGCGAGAAGAAAGCTCAAGCCAGTGCCACGAAGGTTAAGGACCCTGTCCGGAGCAACCCAAGCCAAGTGATGACACAGAAACTGGCGGGAAATGCCATGGCCGGGGAAAATGGGGGGTCACGAGCCCTGGCAAAATAAGTGAGGCCCCAGAAGTGGTGGTGTTACAGGAAGGAGGTAAACCCGAAGAACCACCATGTATCACAGTAAAGATTGATGGCAGTGAATTACTGGCTACGCTAAACACAGCGGCGAATGCCAATTTCATTCACCAATCAGCTGTACCTAAGGCTACGCAAAACGTGAAACTCTGGGACACTACCGAACATGGCCCAAGAGAGAACACTTCTGTACATTGAAGGTGTGATCATACTGTGGATCCACATGGGAGGAGAGTATCCCGACTGAATTTTTCGTGGCCCGCGAGTGTTTCTAGGAACCGAGAAGTGGAGGTAGATTGCCTGGAAGAGACAACCGAAACACGACAGGGCATTACAGGTGAAGAGGTGAACCACCAACTAGACACACCGGCGGTAGCAAAGTTGGTAGCCATATTAAACACGCACTACAAGGTGTTCGAGCACCAAGGAACCCTATTGCAAACTAGCAGCATAACGCGTGAAATTCATCTTTGCCGGCCTGACATAATACATAACAAGCCAGGCAAGCCCATCACCCTACCAAAGGCAGCTGATTGAGAAACAAATCGGGGAGATGAAGCAGCTGCAAATCATAGAACCCACCAATTCGGCTTACAATGCTAGAGTAGTTCTAGTGCCAAAAAAGGACGGAGCACTGAGCTTCTGCATGAACTACCATGACATTAATCAAATCACGCAACCAATAACAGCACCACTTATCAATGTGGGTCACACACTAAAGGCTCCGGGCAAAGCAAAAATTTATAGTGTGCTTGATTTGCACTGCGAGTATTGGCAGATCCCCGTACAAGAGGAATTCAGAAAGTACTCCGCATTTACCGCCCCTAACGAGGAAGTGTAACAATTTAAAGTGATGCTATTTGGTCTGAAAAAAGGCCCTGCCACCTTCCAACTCATTCCAATGAGTAATGAAGTATGCAACAAAACATTTAAAAATTGATTAAGCACAAATTATTATAATCAATTGTTCAAATAAACTACATTTTTACTGCTTTACATAAAAACTTTACATATGATTTCAAATAACTAAAGCAAATTTTGTAAAATTTCGCAATTTAACCCCTTGTGAAAAACAGGTGTCCCTAGAAACAGGATAGGCCATGGTGGTGTAGTGTTTAGACCACTTGCCTCCCACCTACGCGAACCGGGTTTGAATACCGGCGGGGCCACCCCCAATTTCCGCATGTAGGAATCCTGCCAGATGATGCTGCTGGTCGGCAGGTTTTCTCGGGGATTTCCCGTTTCCCCCACCCTTTCATTCTGGTGCTGCTTCATACTCACCTCGCTTCACTCTCATCAGGTCAGAGCTGCCAAAATCTCTTCGCTCACTCACCCTAGTAATAGCTTCTTTGTGAACATGGCAGACTCCACTTAAGATGCCCTGATCTGCACTGATCGGCACAGTGGAGTTGAGGGGCTGCACTAGGGAATGTGCTTGTGAGGCTACAAATTGTATGGAGGTTGCTCATGGTGTGGGTGGAAATGGTTTCCTTCCTCCTCCAGAAAAAAGCAAGGCAGGCAGATTGGATAACCTATGGCTCATGTATGCTGCTCTCAGTGTGGCTTTTCACAAACAAAGAGGGTGTCCACAACTAGTCAGAAGGCCTACCTCTGCTGTCGAGCAGCTGTGTCACACAGGGCCCTTCATCAGGGAGTGATGCAGAGTGGTTTGGGTGTGTTGGTGTGGTGCCTCTGGTGGGATCCTCCACCCTTGCTGGAGGTGCGAACTTAGCGTCAGTGAGGTTCAGGTATGCTAAGTCAGTGGTAATGGGTACACTGCAAGGCTTACCATCTCAAGATCAGGCTGAGTCTGTGCCCTGACTGGGCGGTGCAAGGATGCATTCAGAATGAGGCCATCTCATATACCACTGCCCTCCTCTTTATGTAGCATGAGCAGGAATAGAAGGTGGGTGGGGTAACGGAGAATGGAGAACATAGAGAGCACACGCGTGCGCGCGCACACACGCTATGGCCATCCTTTCTGAATAACAACTGGAAAGTATCTCTCTTTTCCCCCCAAAATCCTTTGTCTGTACACTATTACTCTGGTGAGGAGGGAAGGTGATAACTGGATACTGCAGGGGCTTTTCATGGCTACGATGCAATTACGTCTAGTGACTTAAAAAAGTAGGTGTTATTTTTGTCACAAATAGCGGTTGTTTTCTTGCTACAAAAATGCTGGTTTCTGCATGAGAATTGCTCCATTTTTTCATGTCCTCTTTATAAAGACATACATAATTTGAGAAAATCACTTTATTCGTAAAACCTGAAATTGGCAGTGTTATTCCTATTGAAAAGCAGTGTTTTTTTAAACGATTATTTACTTGCAAAAATACCTAACTTCCAGAGAAAATACAGCCATGTTTTTAATACAAAACCACTAGTTTCTTTTATCAACAGACAACATTGAAAACCATTTCACATTTTCTTACTTAAGATTTTGTATTCTGCCTGACACCTGGAACAACGGTCACAATGCACTGGCAATGGCATACTGTTTCATGAAGAGGCTAATGTAAACAATTTATACACAATTATAAAAGCACTGTTAGAATAATAATAATAAAAGTGCCTTGTACGAACAGAAAAAAAATTAGAGAAATCTACCTTTATGTTTTTTACTATGTGAACTTCCAACACATATTTACAGAGAATATGTATAATAAAAAATACAATTAGCTGGAAGAATACAAGATTAAAATACGCAATAATTCAATTTACAAATATATTCTACATAAATAAATGCACAAAAACACATTTTTGACCGCCGCGCCGCTTTGTAAATAATAAATAATTGTTGGATAAAACATGAAGATGCTAAGAATGTAAGCAAACCCATAGATAACGTGGTGCAAATTCCATAGATAACGTGGTGCATGGTAGACGTGAACAATATAACTGCAGAGTTTCCTAGTGAGCAAATAAACTTTTGCAGGGCCGTGCACTAGAATGTTAACTCAAAGTGATGCATCATCATTTGCGGTCATGTTATTTATGGCCGTAAACACACATTACGAAAATTAAAACATGTTTTCATTTATGGTGATAAATCGAAGAAATCTACTGACCAACTATGCATGCATTCGTATTCGAATATGCAAAAAAACACAAAATACGTCGTAAGAAGCAACTATGTGACATAAAACAATAATTCGCGAAAATACTACAGGATTTTGTACAATTCGTGAATTACAACTAGAATTCTCAAAAATCGTAATTTTTCGTATTTTATGTGAAAATTCGCATTCATAGCATTTGCTAAATTTTCAGGTCTCTACAGCAGTGATCAAAATTTCATCTTAACTTGTGCGCTAATTTACATTCTGATTTCCTGTCAAATATTCTCTAGCCACGTGTATTCTATGGTCGTCAAGGCCTTGTAATAATTCCTGCTACCTTAACGCTAATACTTTTGTTTGGTGATTATTATATATTTAAACTGTGTACGTGAAAAAAAAATTATGGAATGGGTGCCATTCAAAGAAAGCTAGAAAATGTGATCCACGAATTACTGACACTTAGACATTAAAAATTTTCAACACGCAAAAATAAATAGTTGCTGCAAAGAAGACGGTGGACGTTTGGTTCGGTGTGCATTTTTTTTACCATACATAGTTAGCAAAGCAACAAAACAGATAATTGTGTAACACTCATTCCGCGAATATAGGTTTAGTTTCAAGTAAAGGTCGGTATAAATTTTCAAAATAGCTTTATTTGAAGTAAAACTTGAAAAATTGCTTTATTCGCACTAAAATGCTAAAATTGGCGTTATTTTTCGTTTTATCGCAAATGCTATTGTTTCAGGTCTCTACGCATGGCAAATTAGTTGGCTACACCTGCCAACTGCAGGTATGGTGCGGGTAGTTCCGAAAGGATGTCCGCTGCATTACTCCAGAAAACCACAGCAATCCAGTTCCAGGGCACCGAAAGAATGAGTTGGTTTTCCCCAGACGGTCCCCCTTTATTACTCGGAAAGACCCCTCACAACCAAGATCCCAAACTCCTGTTTAACATCCTGTTCTCATCCGTGATAGACAGCTGAGCCTCTCATCTACACTTAATCAAGTACACACCCTGACATACATGACAGTATGTAAGCCTACTTGATTAACTGCTGCCTGGACCAACTCACTTGGAGTGCCGCCGGTGCTCCACTGACTGACCCACCTCCATCAGGGCATGCAAGGGTTGAGAAGGAAGGCGTCCACACAGCCTGAAGGACTCCCAGCTCATTCGTCTCTCTCACATAGATAGCACCACCAACCCTGTGTCCCTGTCGCTCATTTGAGCCGCTGCAGCGGAACCAACTCACAGCTCACCGCCGTTGCTGTAATCACCCCTTCAGCTCACTGCTCAGCAAGCCACCAGCCTGGATTAGGATCCCAGTCACTGCTGGCTACCTCACAGCATGACGAGATTAGGGGGGAGGGGCTGATGTCCACAGGACCTGCTGTGACCAACCATATTACAGCAATTGTACATACAATTTCAAAGTATTTCAGCATTAAACATGAAGTGTGAATTTTTTAATTTCATTAAAATTTATAATGAAATATTTTTATTTGTTGCATATTCAAAAATTTTTTGTTTTATAATTTAAAAAGTTCTGTTCCTGCTTATTTTGTGCACACAGAATTAATAAGAGAAATATTTAAAACATGGAAATTTACCTTACTAAACATGAAATTGAGGCAAATAAGAATAAATAAAATCTCTTCTCAAACGATAAGAATTTTTTGGTCAAATTCTAGCTTTTATGTGGTAAAAACCATACTGGTGTAGCACATGAACCTTTTGAACAGTCACTTGTCCTGTCAATTATAAATAGCGATAAAACTGAAATAACACGGTGTCGCCTCATCACATACCCTTAGTGGGATTTGCTGTTGGAAGGTAAAGCCGAGGTACTTCCCTCCCTGGATGACGGTAAAACCATGGTCGTCGCTTCAATGGGGTTTTTCCTGATGCCTGAGTTGTTGGCTTTGGCCACGTCAATAATTGTGCGTTGAGCTTTGGGTGGCGCACAGGCGAGCGATGGGCGAGTATGTGCCGTGGTTGGAATGTAAGCTGGTGTGACATTAAGGGCCCTGACTACTCCGATGTTAGCTGGCCGGACAAAGGTAAGTGTCTTCTTCAGCGGCATGGCTGGCAGCAAAGATAATGCACATGGTACATGTTAGAGGAGGTTAGAAGTGGAAATTGCTCAACCGGTGGTTGACCCTCTTTGATGTTCAGTCTACTCTTTTTTTCCAGGAGTATACCTGGTTGTCAACTGGGCCGCTTTCCCTTCATACCTTAGCCTGAGCTAACCATAGATTGGCAGCTTTCCCCTGCCCAGCCCTATAATGAGGTATAAGGTGTTGGGGGAACCAATTAGGTTGATAGTAGGTGACCAGTAAGCGGTAGACAGTCTGATGGAATGAGGGACACGGAGGTCAGGTGAGGTGGGAGGCCTGGACTAATGGTCTTCAACACAGACACTTGGCACGTGCAATGTCGCGATGTGACTCAAGTTCCAAGCTGGAGGTTACAGTAGACGGAAAAGGGCATCCACTCCCATGGCTCCCTGGTGCGCAGACGTCGCTGTCTGACCCAGGTTTCACGAAGAGCAGGACTCCTGGCTTCCAAGCAATAAACCTGCTGTGTGGAACGTCGCGGTCTGACCCAAGCACTTACTGGAAGGTTGGTAGTCCAAGAGACAACTGCTCAAATGAGGTCCAGGAAGGCAAGTTTATTAAGTTGCACTTCGAGACAGCTATCAATAGGAAAGGAAAGGAGCAAGGTATCGGCTCGTGGCTAACCCTAGAAGAGTCTCAATAGGACAGGTGACGAACAAAAATGGGAAAGGACAAGGCGTAGGAATTTAGAGTGCTGAAGTGACCACTTCACCAAGTCCGATTTATGCCTGTTTTATTGATTGCTCAATTAAAACACAAAAACCAGCCTGTACCTTGACTGAGGTCTGAAGGGCTGGCCCTAAGTTGCCAAATTGTATAGTTACCTATGTCTCGGAAGACGCGACAGCACAGGGGGTGAGGGCAACCCCAAGACTGCGGTACTTGCACTCGAGATTGCTGAGAGTAACCTACAAGATAGATGGAAGCACGGGGCCTTTGGTATGCTGATGGGCAGCGAGGCAGTGTCATGCAGAGCAGAGCTGTCGACTGAAATCATAAGACAGTTGAGACTTGAATAAGTCAGTAGTTCTTCGGGCAGTATGACGTTCTGCGAAGGCTAGACGTGAAGTCTGGTGGCTCTGGGCAGAGTAATACCGGGCAAGTAGACTGCTGCGAGACAGCCTCGAACTGAGGACTGCGGGTACTATTTATACTCAGCTCACAGGGCCAGCGCGGGGGTTGCGGGATGTGGAGAGAGAGACGCTAAAGAGAGAAGAGAGTAACTGAGAACAGCCAAGACTTCCCCTCACATGCCAGGCGCTGGAGGGGTAAGTGGCAATGTGATGCGAAAAGGTTTCAGCACAAAAGGCGTCGACGGCCGGGCAAACCATCCTGGCTTGAAAGGCATCCTGTGGCGTGTATGGCTTAAAGACTCTTCTTAGAAGGGGGCCGCGGCAGTGGCGCACATGCATAGGTGTGTACACTGGTGTAATGCTTAGGCGTCTGACTACTTTGTCAGCGCTAGCTGGCCACGTGAAGGAGGTCGGCTTCTTCGATGGTGTCAGCGGAAGTGGTGACACGGCACAGGGCATATGCCAGATGAGGCTCTGCAAAGACTTGGACGAACTGGTGGCTGACCCCCTCTGGCGAGCAGCTTCCTCCTTTCCTTCTTCCAGGTGTATACCAGGCTGGCACCTGAATATTTTCTCTCCAGGACACCAGCCAGAGTTAGCCTCTACTTGGCTGCTTTCCTCCGCCCAGCCCTATGATGCTATGATGAGGCATAAAGAATTTGGGGGGTGGGGGGGGGACAGAACAGAGAGGCAGATAGTGGGTGTCCAAAAGGGGTAGGCACGGCCTGATAGAAATAAGAAGTTGGCTGTTGGATAGGGTGGGCAGCCTGGACTACTGGCCTTCAGTCTAGTGGTTTGGTGAGAGGGATTTCAATGACAGACCCAAGTACCAAACTGAGGGTGACAGTATCAGGTTTGGAGACATCCGTTCTCATGGCTACTTGGCGAGTGGGACGTCGCTGGCGGACCCAAGTATCACAAAGAAACTGGGCTCATTGTCGGGTTTGGCCTATTGTTCTCCAGCAAGTAACCTGGCGAGCGAGATGTCACTGGCGGACCCACGCACATGCTGGAGGGGCGATAGTCCAAAGCAGCAACTGCTAACTGCTCTAGTGTTATCCAGGAAGGTGGGCTTTGCAAGCTACGCATTGAGACAGTCCCCAAAAAGTGATATAGGGAACGAGGTTCCGGCTTGTGACTATCCCTGCAAGAGTGTTATTAGGATTGATGATGAAACAGGAGATGGCAGGAGCCAGGTGAAGAAGAGATAGAGCACTGGGAGTGACAACGCAACCAAGTTGATTTATGCCTGTTTATTGATTGCTCATTAAACACAAATAAACCAGCCTGTACCCTGACTAGGGCTTGAAGGGCCGATCCTAGGTTGCCAACCGATATGTGAACTAGTCTCGGAAGACGCGGCAGTGCAGGGGGTGAGGACGACCCCAAGTCAGTGGTACTCTAACTCAAGTCAACTACGGGTTAACTACCAGGTAGCTAGAAGCACAGCAGGCTTTGGCGTGCTGAAAGGACAGCGAGGCGGTGTCGTGCAGAGTAAGACTCAACAGTGCTGCGAATGGCAGAGACGGCTTGAAGAAGTCTGTTGACTCTCGGGCAGTGTGACGTTCTGCGAAGGTTGATATGGTGTTAGCGGGCACTCAGGAAGAGTAACGGCGTACTACTGAACTGGCACGAGACAGCATCGAGCTCTGAGGACTTCAAGCTCTATTTATACAAGACGCAGAGGGACAGAGCGGGGGGTGCAAAGGTAGCGATAGACACACATTGCAGAGAGAGAGAGGGCGGCAGTGAGCCGGCGGAGATGGCCGAAGCTGGCATCTACTTCCTCTCACACAGTCGAAGGCCGGAGGGGTGAGAGCAACGGCGTGGTGCGAAGTGGGTTGCAGGGCAGCAGGATGCATTAGCTGGCTCGAGACAACCCTGGGCTTCAAGGCGTGCTGTGGCATGTGGAGTGCAATGGTTCTTCTTAGGAGGGGGCCGCGGCTGTGGCGAGGCTAAATTGGGTGAATGACGACGCTCGTGGCACATAAGGGAAATAAAAATAAACCTTAAATATCTAAATTCATATGTTAAAAATATAACATCAAAAGTAATGTGATTTATTGTTATTTAGAGAGCTAAAATGTAAGTCAGTTAGAGTTAACGTTTCTGAAACCTTAATGTAACGGTGTTACCATATTCGTTACTGAATAAAGTAACAGTTACAAGTAACAGTGTTAATTTGTAACTAGTTACTTCCAGTCCCTGGTGTTCATTTAATAGTACCTTAAATAAAACATAAATTTACAACTTACAGAAATGACTAAAAGTAAGTTACTACTAAGCATAAACAATAACAGCTGCTAATAACAGAGACCAATAAGAGAACCTAGAGCTTTATTTCATGTTAAAATGTTGAAAGAACCGTAAAATAGGAAACATAACTGTTTTTACAGGAAATAGGACATGCTATACCTTTTATTTAGATGCCCATAGTGGTATTTGTCGCAAGGTGTCTAAATTAACAACTTGCATTGTTATAAGAGACTGTAGGGGAAGGAATTAGGTGGAGAGACTGCAGAGTGCTACAGAGGATGTGCATGAAACCACATCACCAGGCTGTGCCCATTGCCACATGAAAGATTGTGGTGTAACATGATGAACTAGGTAAGTGGTGATGGGTGCGACACTTACCAGCACTGGCGGAGGCTTGCCCTCCTCGACAGGACCGAAGGTGGCATGACGCTCATATAGCAGTTCCTTCCTACCCTCAAAGAACTCCCACATGTCAGCACGCCCTAGTCGCACCTCCTGCAGGTTGTCCACCTGAACCTCATGGCTGAAGGTCATGGTGCGCTCATGTCCTAGCAGCCCACGGCCCTGCACGTAGCTGTGGCCTGTCACACACAGGTTTACCAACCTAATGCTTGCGAGCACTCATTCAACACATGACATGAGCAGGGTATGTAATCTAGAGGCTAGACAAATGCTGAAAAATATATATTATTATTTTGATTAAATTTGGTTGATGGTTGCTAACGTTCTTTCCATTTGTTCCTGCTGAACAAATGTAACAATAATTTTCTCCTCAAAACATTACACACTTCCATGGCTTCATCATAAGATACCTTAGTGCATCTCCTCTCTCATTTTGTACTGCAACCATCTTGATTCTCTCTTAACATACTTTTTCCTGCCTTGTATTTAAATTTGCTACGTGGCTTTCATCACCCATACCCCAAATCATAGAACACCACATATGTACTTTCACCATTTCACTTGCATATATATTTGAAGCTGCAGTGATGTGGTCAGACTACTAGCATCCCACCTAGGTGAACCGGGTTCTATTTCCAGCAAAATTGCTCCCAGAATTTTTGCACAAGGGAATCGTGCCAGACGATGCTGCTGGTTGGCAGGTTTTCTCTGAGATCTCCTGTTTCCACCACCCCTGCATTCCGACGCTTCTTCACACTCATCAGCTCTCAAGACTTTGATGTTAAGAACCACCCAAATCTCTCCACTCAAATATCTTTATTCCACAACAGACTTCTTGCACACTATTGTAAAATTACTTTTACTGCTACTCTTTTCTATGTACTTTTATCTTTTGTCCACTCGTACTTACCTTATTTACTGGGTACACAGATATAGCAATCATCAGGTTCTGCAAAAATTAATGTTCCTAGCAAACACCATTTTGGTTTCACTTTTGTGGCAAAACGGAAAACCGTAGGAACAAAATACACAGAATAAATAACGTATTTGTATATGGAGGGATGCTTGTTGCCACCTCAGATCTCATAAAAATATTTAAAAAAACACAGTCTGCCCTGCTACCTTTTTTTTACTGCTTCTTCTCTTGTGCAATGCCTTCTCTCAGTGGTGCTTACTGAAATGTCACACATGTGGCAGTGAAGGCTCCAGCACACACACGTACACATGTGCAAACACACACTAATATATACATAAACACACAGAAAAATGCACACATAGTTTGTCTTGCAACAGGAACACAAAGAGGGAGTCAACCCTCAGTGACATAGCCACCTTTAACTGCCCAGTACACAGCCGTCTCATGTAAATGCACACAAAGAGGGAGTCAACCCTCAGTGACATAGCCACCTTTAACTGCCCAGTACACAGCCGTCTCATGTAAATGCACACATAGTTTGTCTTGTAACAGGAACACAAAGAGGGAGTCAACCCTCAGTGACATAGCCACCTTTAACTGCCCAGTACACAGCCGTCTCATGTAAATGCACACAAAGAGGGAGTCAACCCTCAGTGACATAGCCACCTTTAACTGCCCAGTACACAGCCGTCTCATGTAAATGCACACAAAGAGGGAGTCAACCCTCAGTGACATAGCCACCTTTAACTGCCCAGTACACAGCCGTCTCATGTAAATGCACACAAAGAGGGAGTCAACCCTCAGTGACATAGCCACCTTTAACTGCCCAGTACACAGCCGTCTCATGTAAATGCACACAAAAAAGTGTCTCGCATTCTACATGAATTCGAAAGCCAGACTGGGAGAGTGACAGAGAGGGCTGCAGTTTTAAGTATGGTACAAAAAAAAACATTTAAAAGGATCATTTCAAAGACCAGAATGATTACAATAAATATGTGTGATGTAATATTTTCAAGACTATCTGTTGATGGAATTTCCAAATTTTTTTTTCAAATGACAACAATTTACACGAACATAAACTTGTTGCATCTGAGCATCAAGTACTGCCTAGTGACACCCACTTTCCACAAGTCTCCTTCTCTGCTCTGTCACTGTCGTATTGAAAGTATTTAATTTAGTTAATATGCTGGCTAACTGTTATTACAATACATTATTCTGCTGTTAAGTACTGAGCTACAATTGTCAAATTAAAAATTTAACACCAGTTACCTTTCTCAAAAAAACATTCTGTGTTTTATGCAAAGGAACACTTTTTGAGATGTTACTTGTAGAGAAGATTTCTGCTTTAAAAAATTGTATGTGATCTAGTCTAAATAGGTACGTAATCTGACCCTTTAATAAAAGTTTTCTTAGTTTATAAGTCTAAGATTTTTAATCACTTATTACAAAGTGAAGATTAGGCTGCAGAGCTGGATGATGAAGTGAAGGAACACAAAAAGGAGTGCAGTTAAGAAGAGGACCAGACATAACAAACCCAGCAAGAAGTCGGGGCGACCGTGATGGAAGGTGTCGGTTACAGCCCTAGAGGGAGCGTGCGTCCTGGAGTGCTCCAGAAGGTCCTCACGGTGGCGGTAGTGTTGCAGCAGCCAGAGGGGTTCCTGCCTGGCGTGATCCGTGTATCGTGTCAGCTCTGCGACCAAGCCATCTGGGCGGAGGTGCGGGGCCCAGCGCTGTAGGCAAGCCTTCCTGTATAGCTCTGTCCTGCTACCACTGGGAAACCTGCGCTCATACACTGCCCCCACAACACCACATGCTGCTTACAAACATACCTGACATTAGTCTCTATCCGTACATCCACTACTGCACAGAAGTTACTCTCTACTTATATCTGGCTCACCTTTAATTTAGCACTTCTCAAATGAATCTTTAAAAAATATTCCTTCGCTGTAATTTAAATACTGACTGGAACATTTAACAGTTTTATTAGCAGCAAATCAAGGCAAACAATTTAATGACTTAATATCTAATAAAAGTGACATTTCAAATTGCTGTTAATGAAACTGATTTCTTTCTGTTCCATGCACATGGTAGTATTTTCATGTGGAGTAGTAGAACTGGCATAATAGAAACATAATTTCAGAGCTCACTTGGGTGGTCACAAATACTAGTAATTAGTTCTGTAGTGAAAATGATTCTGACACAAGGTGGAAGGAGGCAAAACAGGTGAAAAGTGCAGGTTATTCAAAAAATGTAATTAACCCTTTCAGTCAGTGTCATATATATGGGAGGTAAAATAAGTGGATTTAATTATGTACACGATACACAGCAGAAAATAGCATCCAATAAAGGAAGTCTCTCATGTGGTTGGGGAAATCATTCATTATCAAAACTATATCTGGTGGTCTCACACAGCTGCTGCCAATTACATCGAGCACAAAAATATTTTTATAGGTACCAACACATGACAGAGCACTGGACTGATACTTGTAGAGTTCCAAACAAAATATTTGTTCACTGCTACACCTAAAATTAAATATAGTTATCTGAGATTGAAAGGGTTAACATTGAGCCAAAAATACCCACACTTCATTGACTCACGACACAGCTCACTTACAGAATGAAGATGATAGAAATATTGTACAAAAACCAATAGTAAAAGCATGTACCAGTTATGATGTTATACTTCCATTGCTGAGATCAATTAAGTGTCACTTCCGAACAATGAAGTTTTGTGCAAACCTTAAGCCCGTCACAATGTAAAATTTTTCCTGTCAAACTGCTTCCAGTAAGTTTGGTCAAATAAGGTTTGAAGGTTGTGAAGTCGCAGAAGCGTCATTATCGCAGTCATGCTTGTCTGGAAAAGTTGAATGGCTCTAGTTTCCATTAAACATTTTGAAAATTGGATGTGATCTAAAATTTCTTGGATGTTTGATGGGCTCAGCCAATCAGAACTATGCATGACAAAAATGACCATTTCCGACATCACAAAACTTTAAAATGACGAACAATTGATGGAAACAAAATAATGTTATGAAGATAATTAATTGATATAGACGCTCTTTGAGCACGAATGTGATTTGAAGTGATTAATTCACAGTAATATTAAGAATTAAGCTGCATTAAATTTCTTTGTACAAGAAATAGCTCTGTAAGAAAAATTCAAATTTTGTAAAGAAGTGAAAATAAATCCCAACATTCGTTACATTTTTTCCTGTAGTGGACGGCACAGAAACACAACGGCAATACCTCAATTTGAAAATAATTTTTTAATAAACATTCAGACTAGATCCTTCTAGTAAAAAAATTTGACAGTGTGATACATTTTCAAATACATTCAAGATTATTTGATCCAATTTGTTGAATGGAAAAATTTGATGTATTTCATCTTCAAATTTTATTGTGAAATATATTTGAAGGAAAAAATTTGGCGGTGTGACAGGAGCTTCAGACATCTGTACCGATTTCAGTTACTTGCTTAGTTTAGTATGTAACTCATCCACACTTAGCCTGTCAATATTAAATATGTATCTATATGAGTATGTGTGCATCTATGTATGTAAAGATCAAGTTTATGAAAACTACAAATTTGGCATGTCCCATATACAGTTTGCATATGAAACTGGATGTAAAACCTAGAATTAACACAATATATCGTAAACTCAAACAGTACTAAAGCAGGTACAGTTTGTACATTGATGAACTAGAGTGAGAGTATTTTCTTAGATAGGAAGTAAATAAAAAAATTAAACCACATTAAGCTCAGCAAAGGTTATCCACATACAAATTCATTAGGAACCTGATTGCTCCAAACAAAATTATGCTCAATATAACAAACTTAAACTCCTACAGCCACCATTGCTATCACCTAACTAAAGAATTATTGGGAAAAAAAAAAAAAAAGTATATAAACAGGCTAAGAAAAATTAATAAATTTAAACATATGAATTAAAACCCATTACAACAATTAAAAGAATTACAACAAGATTATGTGGGAAAAACCTTTACCAATAGGATTAAGAACAGAATGCCATAAAAATGGAAATCAAATAATTGGCCTTCATCAATAGCTATAAATATTTCATCAGTCTGCACAGTATAGAATTAAAAAAATCTGTTGGTCAAGTGTTAAAAATGAAGCACCATTGTTCAAAACAAATAATTCCAGCTTAAATTAGACCTGACTGATGCACCTGGGAGAGTTCTTCGATTATATGTGTACTCCAGTTTTTCCACTTCATCTTTCGCTGAGGCCAAGGTGTTCACATTGAGGTGATTGGGGTGCAGTGACATACTGCAACATGGTGCATCTGCTGAACAGTGGAAAGGAGCCCCTATGTTGTGGGGTGGTTGAGAATAATGAAATTCCAGCTCGTGGACCAACTGGCATTGAGATTCTGGCAGCATGGGCTGCACCAAGTCGTACACTGAGCATCAAGAATCAAAGATCATAGGCACATTGGCCTGCAGAATCCCCGAATGAACCTGTGGGAGTGGTGACCCCATAGGCACTTTGATAGTGAATGATGATTGCATGAGGGGTGCTGTATTAATCTGTCAGCTTACAGAGTTTCAACTGAGGCAACATGCAGGCATGGTGTTTCCATACAATATCTTTTGTAACACATTCCAGATGTGTGACGTCAGCAACACGGAGTAATGGTAACTAACTGTTTTCATTCATAGATAGCACCACAAGTTAAGATGGCCATGGCACTCAGAACAGTTGGCGCTAAATTTGAATTTGAATCCAAGTACATACACTGAAGGACACAAAACACAACATATCTAAACATACCGCCCACCCAAAATAACATTTTTAAGCAAACTAGAAAATCAGTACACTGCCACAATGATATGTGGTTCCGTGAATGGGTAGGCGACACAACTTGATAACGGGGCGCTTCACTGTTCGATGTTGCTGCTTAATGGTGGCTACCCTGCAAACTCCATCCTTGCCCGCATGTAGAACTGCCACAATCCAGTACTCGCAACAAATTGCTGCATGTGTGACATTGGAACCAGCATGGAGGTGCATGAGAGGATGATAATTAATTATCAGATTTGTCACAAAATTCCTCTTGGGTAGCAAGATTTGATGTTTTGCTTTGTAAGTTAGGTGTGAATTTTGTAAACGTCCACCCACAAGCAGAATGCCATCGGAATCCAAGAATGGATTCAACATTCTAATACCAGTACCAGGGGGGCATTCAATCTCCGAGCTGAAACATTCTCATTGAACCTTCTTCAGGCACATTATCTTATTAGCAGTAAGTTATACAACAGTAAGGGAACCTGTGCATCGACACCCTAGTGGCACCTTCAGGTTTGAAATGAATCTTAATACATAAGCAAGCACTCTCTGAAGCTGTGACCAGGAAGAGAACCTGGAGTGGCTTGCGAGGAGATTGGGCTCACAATGTCCAACCAATGAAACTACCTTAGGCCACTTTAGCTCTTCTTCACCTTCGTGAATACTGGTCGCTACTCCTCCACATGGCCATGATTCCTTCTCAGATATCAACCAACAAGCCCAGTCCACCAAAGTGTGTGTGTCAGTTACTCTTGGGGTGAGAGTCCTCTGGAAGCACAGTCTGCAGCATTGTCAGCAGAAGGCACATGTCTCCACTGGACTGTAATCTTGCTCTCTTGAATGCGAGCAACTCTGCCACAAAAGTTTTCAGACGATGAGGAGGAATCTTGATCCCGGCGAGGACCACTGTGGAATCACATCATGCAGTAATACAGCTAATGTGGATACGTTCTGAAAGGGTCGACATTACTGACTCAAGTATCTTATTGAGTAAATGTGCAGCCTGCAATTCAAGTTGAGGAAGTGTGACTGTTTTCAGTGGCGCAACATGGGATTTGGCCAGAAGTAGGTGTCTCTTCACCTCACCTTGATGAGCAGTACATAGGTACACAACAGCTGCGTAACCTCCATTGGATGTATCGCTAAAGCCATGAAGCTGATATTCTGACTGCGGTGCTGACACAAGACGAGGTATGGACAGTTTGCTGAGAACTCTCAGTTGGCAGATGAAAACCTGTCAGTCCTCCAGCACATCTCGAGGTGGATCTTCATCCCATGACACACCCAACAGCAAGAGTGTTTGGAGGAAAATCTTAGCTCAAATGAAAACTGGAGTAAGCCACCCTAGTGGGTCATACAACCTAGCAATGTCTGAAAGAATAGTTCGTTTGGTGAACTGTTGTACTGACTCATTGAATTATTATATGAAAACACATCCAACCTTGAGTCCCACTGGTGACCAAGTACCTTGATCACTTCACTATTTTCTTGAAAACTCAGTGGACTCTCTTGGTGGTTCTCTGGTACTGCATCTAAGACAGCTTGGCTATTACTGGACCATTTTCTTAATTCAAAACCTCCTTGCTTTAGGAGCTTTATCAGTTCCTGCTGCAACTTGAGGGCTTCTGCAACTGATGCTGCACCTGTCACGACATCGTCCACAAATACGNTTTGAAATGAATCTTAATACATAAGCAAGCACTCTCTGAAGCTGTGACCAGGAAGAGAACCTGGAGTGGCTTGCGAAGAGATTGGGCTCACAATGTCCAACCAATGAAACTACCTAAGGCCGCTTTAGCTCTTCTTCACCTTCATGAATACTGGTCGCTACTCCTCCACATGGCCATGATTCCTTCTCAGATATCAACCAACAAGCCCAGTCCACCAAANATGAATACTGGTCGCTACTCCTCCACATGGCCATGATTCCTTCTCAGATATCAACCAACAAGCCCAGTCCACCAAAGTGTGTGTGTCAGTTACTCTTGGGGTGAGAGTCCTCTGGAAGCACAGTCTGCAGCATTGTCAGCAGAAGGCACATGTCTCCACTGGACTGTAATCTTGCTCTCTTGAATGCGAGCAACTCTGCCACAAAAGTTTTCAGACGATGAGGAGGAATCTTGATCCCGGCGAGGACCACTGTGGAATCACATCATGCAGTAATACAGCTAATGTGGATACGTTCTGAAAGGGTCGACATTACTGACTCAAGTATCTTATTGAGTAAATGTGCAGCCTGCAATTCAAGTTGAGGAAGTGTGACTGTTTTCAGTGGCGCAACATGGGATTTGGCCAGAAGTAGGTGTCTCTTCACCTCACCTTGATGAGCAGTACATAGGTACACAACAGCTGCGTAACCTCCATTGGATGTATCGCTAAAGCCATGAAGCTGATATTCTGACTGCGGTGCTGACACAAGACGAGGTATGGACAGTTTGCTGAGAACTCTCAGTTGGCAGATGAAAACCTGTCAGNTGACTGCGGTGCTGACACAAGACGAGGTATGGACAGTTTGCTGAGAACTCTCAGTTGGCAGATGAAAACCTGTCAGCCCTCCAGCACATCTCGAGGTGGATCTTCATCCCATGACACACCCAACAGCAAGAGTGTTTGGAGGAAAATCTTAGCTCAAATGAAAACTGGAGTAAGCCACCCTAGTGGGTTATACAACCTAGCAATATCTGAAAGAATAGCTCGTTTGGTGACTGTTATGCTGACTGATTGAATATTATATGAAAACACATCCAACCGTGAGTCTCACTAGAGACCAAGTACCTTGATCACTTCACTGTTTTCTTGAAAACTCAGTGGACTCTCTTGGTGGTTCTCTGGTACTGCATTTAAGACAGATTGGCTATTACTAGACCATTTTCTTCTTAATTCAAAACCTCCTTGCTTTAGGAGATTTATCAGTTCCTGCTGCAACTTGAGGGCTTCTGCAACTGATGCTGCACCTGTCACGACATCGTCCACAAATACGNCTTTATCAGTTCCTGCTGCAACTTGAGGGCTTCTGCAACTGATGCTGCACCTGTCACGACATCGTCCACAAATACGTCTTCCATTACGACCTTAGCCGCCTTGGGATACATGCCACCTTCCTCAACTGCAAGCTGTTGTAAGGCTCTCATAGCCATGAAAGGAGCTGCTGATACCCCATAAGTGACAGTGTCAAGTCGGAATTCACGTATTGGCTGATCATGGGACTCATGCCACAGAATTATTTGATGTACGCACACCTGTCGATACATTTTACAAACATCTGTGGTCGTTCATTATAACAGGATGAAGATGGAAATGTGTAATAATGTCCACAATGTCATTCTGAAGTTTAGGTCCTGTCAAAAGAATATCCTTAAGAGACCTTCCAGACGTGGAGACCGCTGATGCATCGAATACCAATCTTAAATTGGTTGTTGAGCTGGATTCCTTCAACACATAGTGATGTGGGATATAATAAAGAGGAGTGTGTACAACTCCATTCTCAAGCAGATGCATGTATCCAAGTTCTTCATAATCACACAAAAAATTGGAATACTCCCTTTTGGTTTCTGGCTGATGATGCAATCTGCGTTCCAGTTGATGCAACCGTTTGACAGCAAAACTGTGGGAATCTCCTAACTCTGGTTCCTTTTCCTTGAAAGGTAGTCTCAGGACATATCTACCCTCTGGGTCTCGCAAATGGGTTTCAACATGATATTGAATGTGACTCTCACATTCAATATCTTCTGGGCTACAATGTTGAACAGAAGGTACTTACTTGCTCTCACAGAATTTGCGAATGGTGTCTGTTAGGGTAGCCTCAGATTGCACAAACAGAAAAACAACACTACTGGGGGCAGCAGCTGCAGTCTGACTGACTTTACCCATTAGAACCCAACCAAATATACTGTGAAGAGTAATGGGAAACCCAAGTAGTGGTTGGTACCACTCACCATTAAATACATCTGGGTATACATCAGCACCCAAAAGAAGACCGATTGTCTCTGGAGTATCAAACAATGGGTCAGCTATTTCCAAATGACAAGTGGGATGCTAGGTAATTTGGAAGCTGTATCCTTCAAGACTAGTGCATTGGTGATTAATTGAGGCCCTTCACTGGTCGCAGATGTCAGAACACAAGTAACAAAACGACTGTTTGCAAGAACAATAGACTGAGNAATTGAGGCCCTTCACTGGTCGCAGATGTCAGAACACAAGTAACAAAACGACTGTTTGCAAGAACAATAGACTGAGTCAGCCCCACAACAGGAACGCGAGTCCTTTGGCGTTTTAACACTCTCTTCAGATATGAAATAGCTCTAGGATCCTGAGTCAAGCAACACGCGAACCTTCTGCATCTTGCCACNCCTTTGGCGTTTTAACACTCTCTTCAGATATGAAATAGCTCTAGGATCCTGAGTCAAGCAACACGCGAACCTTCTGCATCTTGCCACTTGCATCTTGTACTCCAATGACTACTGTACCTAAGACGACAGTTGCCGACACATCAGTGGAAGAGGTAAGTGAGACTACGGCTGTAGTATCCTCATTGGGAATGAAAAAGATTGCTTTTTGTTGGGTAGAAATAACTAGAGTTTGCTCCACTTGAGCAGTGTGAAGAAGGGAGTGGTGTCTGCTACCACAATACATACAGTTTCTCTTCGACTTGCAATCCTTCCCCTGTGGCTCTGCNTAAGAAGGGAGTGGTGTCTGCTACCACAATACATACAGTTTCTCTTCGACTTGCAATCCTTCCCCTGTGGCTCTGCAACAGTTCAAATACAACATCTTTCGTAGCACCAACACTATCCTCTCATCAACTGACTGACCATTGAACGTAGGACACTTGTGAATTTGGTGTGTACCCTCACAGGTCTGCAAATATCTTGTTCCGCAGTTTCCAAGAATGAAGCTTTGAAGTTTGTACCTGAAGTTATAAACTTCTTGGTTGTTGATCGTCCAAAGTGGACCCCGATGATAAGTTAGCCATCATCAATGCCTTACAATGTGATTCCAAAAATTCAAGAAGCTGATAAAATATGGGCATCTGAATGGTTTTATGAGCTACTTCAAACTGGGCTCTTGTATTTGGATCAAGTTTTGGTAACATAAGGATTAACAACACAAAGCTCCATTCAGTTACTGGCAGTTTTAGAATTCTCAAGATACCCAAGTTCTCCTTAAGAATATCTACCATATTCTGCAATTTGTCAGGAGAGACAGTATCTAAGAGAGGGAGTTGCATTATATTTTCCCAATGCATCGTGGCTATTGCTCTGACATTCTGGTACCTTTCAGTTAATGTTTGCCATGATAGGTTATAATTTTCTTCAGACAGTGGGAGTGGTTTAATAAGGTTGATGGCACACCTGAAACTGACGTAAGGAGATACTGATGCCTCTCCACCGCAGCGAGGGCCTTGTTGTTATGCACGAGCGAGGTGAACAAATCATAAAAGGTAAACCAGTCTGTAAGCAACCCCTTAAAGGTAGGCAACTGCAAATTTGGAACTTTACATTGGATGTGGCTCTCACGAGATGATATTGCTGTTCTCTTTCTACTTCTTGGATCACAACTACTTCCAGTATTCTATAGTAGGCCTCGTCAAACTCCTAGAGCTCCCTCTTGCTGGCTTCAGACTCTGCAAGTGACGAAGTTTCCGATGCTTGAACAGCAAGTTGCAGATGGCTTGCCTCAAAGTCTGTTTTCAACTGCTGCAAATCACAGCAAGTTGCCTTGAAAAGTCCGCCCGACTCGGATTGTTGTCAACTTCATCGGCCAAGGTCAGAAGTCTGTTTATACGGCACTTCACAAGGTGCAAACGTGTCTTCAATTGGTGTTGAGACATTTAAACAATTTCACGTCGTGGTTCAAAAAATACCGGCCCCGTGAAAACAAAAAATTACAGTTATGGTTGGTACACCGCGCGGCTAACCTCAAAAAAGCTCTCGTTCACCGCAAATTGGAAAATGATAAACACGACACTTATTGCAAAACTGTACCATCAATGAAAAGATAATTGGGAATCTGTTTAAAATGTGACAACACTTTCACCTGCATGGCCAATGGGAGTTTCTCCAAAGAAGCAAGATGGTAGCTGTTCATGTTGTTGTACTTTTGCAAGCATGCTTCTTGTGTGCATGGACAAGTAGTTCGTTGCTGCAAGAGACAACAACAGACGATGGGGAAAGTTCATCGTTGCTGCCAGTGGTCAGAAAACTTGGAGAACTCTGCCCTGTAAGGGAGCCAAGTGTGAAACCCTGCTACAGCTGAATGTTCAACGCCTGATGACTGCTCCTGATGTTTTTCGTAAATTCTTATCGAAAACTGACACAGGCACAACCATTCAGTTTATAGACACACTACTATGGACTCATAAAATGCACCCATTAAAGATGAGGGCAGGTGAAGAAGCATGAACAATTTTTGCTATATTTATAGAAATTAGGTAAGATTTTTATAACTATCCCAATTGGTATTCACATGTATGGAAGGTTGTGCTGCCACATTCAGTTGGCCAGAGCACACTCGTTTATTCTGTTTACATTCTGCCATACCAAATTCTGGTGTATGACTAAACTGAAGCAATTTTACCATAAGCCTGACATCGGTTTTGTGGAACCATTAAACCACAGAAAAAAAGCTGTCAGATATGCTCCATGATAATATTTGTCATACAGATGACTCAGTGTGGGCAACTTAGGTTCAGTAAACCCAGTGATAGGGCTTATTAATTATGGATGCTCTCTATGTATAAATTTAGAGTACAATTACGCTAGTGCCTATATTACTAATCCCTGCTAAATACTATGATAGAGAGCGTTACAAAGTGAAATTTTCAAATGTGTTCCCCACTTAAAAACTTTGCATTTTGAAGGAACTTAAGTACAGGCCATGGTGGACTGTCAAAATGCTACCTAGTCAGCTGAACCACACTACAATTCAAATGAGATCTTAGTCTTAATAATTGCATGAAATGAAACATCATTTCTGCATGCATAATAAATAGTGAAGTTATGAAATAGTAAAGTAAATCATATGCCAGAAATTATTTTTTGGAGAACTTTGCAACATCAAATTTTACTTGTGCACAGTGTATTGGTTCAGGCAAGACATCAGTTAGAGTGTTCCAGATTGTGGGTAGAGAGTGGCCTGACATGGAGGAAAGTGGCAGGAAGGAGGGGGAGGCAATAACAGACCAATAGTGCAGCTCACCATAGATCACTGGCATCCATTCTACAGTAGACCCAAGTGAACTACAACTTACAATCATCAATGCTATCTAACTTACTGAGCAAACATGCTGAAAAGAGAAGGAAATGTGTGACAGCACAATTAGGAACCTTCAGTACATATCTTGCTCACATCACCAGACTAACTCCATACCAAGTCATCTGCAAACACCAGTTCCACGCACCATATACAAAGAAGATAACGTAAAATGACAGGGGTCAGACAAAACTACATTTCATCAAACGAGCATTCTGGAATACAAGTTAAAAGAGAAACACAGACATGGGTAACCTTTCTGAATGTACGGGTTAGGTGTGTACCACAATTACTGGTCTGATCTCCTTGTCACTTGAGTGCAGTGATCACAACCACCAAAGACTCTACACAAGTTTCATTTGTGTGCCATCCGCATCAGGTCATGTCCAGCTAATGGACCATGTGTTACCCAAGTCTACTGGCAGAAATAAAAAGAATCATTTTAAAAGGAATAACTGAGCCTGAAGTAACGCTAATTTTGTGTGAAGCCAGAGGTCAGATTGTACTTGTTAGGGAGCACACCTGAGGAGGGCAGGAGCAGTGGCTCACTCCAGGACGGAGGCATGTCGAGCAACCGTGAAAGCAGCAGGAACCTGGGCTTAGATCCAGTCTGTACTGCACTTAGTTCAGCTCCTGGCCGCAGAGCCTCCCACAGCCGCTGGTCCTCCAGTTCGTAGTCCCCGGCCTGCACATGCCACCACACTGTCTTGGACATCGCAAAGGCTTTATCTCGTAACACACACTCCTGACTTGTGTCACAGTACTACTTCCAAAATGAGGATTCCTGAGGCAGTATGCAGAACTGGCAGATAACTCCATACCTCCTGATATCATAAGAATAACCAGTAGAGAGGGTATAGGTTATAGAGAGCATGCCAGCTGCATGAGAAGTAATGGTCAGTACTCACATGCCACCACACATTGGCTCATTAACTAGCTGATTGTTAATATCTCATGTGTCATTTGTAATGACGCAGTATTCTTAAGTTTCGGGACACGTGTTTCAATTTTGTTCGTTTTTCTTAAGCTTTGCTAAGCTTCGTAATATTTTATCAGGTTTGAAGTTAAAGCCATGGTGGCTCGTTTTCCGTGATAATTTGTTTTTCCAGCAGACGTGTGCTATTTTACATTTATTGGGCGGACGTTTGCAGTTACATTTCGAACATCATAGTTTTCAGTTTTTGTTAAGAGTCGGCATTATTTAGATACTTTCAGGCTGCGTCGTACAAACTTCATACGAGAGGTTTGTTTATCTGTATGTTGATGACACAGTCTTAGTTCCTACAACGCAGTTTGGATGATGCTGCTGGTAGATACCGGATGCCATGCCCTTATCTTAGGAGAAGGGGGCGATAGACCTGCATAATAAATACTAGGGGTGTCTATCGCCTAAGAAAGAAAAAGTAACCAACCGTCGGAGAAGACGCATCGGGCGTGAAGAACTTCACCCACACCGGCAAGCACCCGTGACCGTTAAATATTTTTTTCACATTTATTTTCGGCTTAAACTATTCAATTCTATCAAATTATTTCCGCCGGTGTGGGGGGTCGTTAGGGTGCCAGGAGGGAACGAACATCCCTTCTGNTTTTTTTCACATTTATTTTCGGCTTAAACTATTCAATTCTATCAAATTATTTCCACCGGTGTGGGGGGTTGTTAAGGTGCCAGGAGGGAACGAACATCCCTCCTGCCTTCGTAACTTTGTCTTGCGATGCAAGTTTTGAGAAATGAATAATCTGTAAACGACGGTGGCGCTGTTCTGAACTTGTATATTTATCGGTGAACGGTTCGTACTCTGCATACTGGAACTTCATATGTGAACTGTGTCACTCAAATGATAAATAAAGTATAGAACAAAATACTCTGGAACTTCAACTTATTTATTAATTAATCAGCGTCAATTTTACTGAGTCTCGTGTACTACTTCTGAGCTGGCCGTGGCAACTTAACGTAACATCGGCTGTAACTGCATGCCGAACGTTACAAAATGGCGACCCGGCCGCGGGGCATGAATAATACCGCGTGGAAGAATAACCACACTTGAAGACGAATCTACGAGAAATCTACGAGATCCAGGAACATCGAGAAGCNAGCACGACACCAAAGTTTCAGGTAAGAGACGACATTCATCAACAACAGCAAACGGTAAGATATCAATTAACAGTGAAGCCATCAAAGCAAATAACGTCTTCTGTTAGGCTATCTTGGTTTCTGTTTAATTATCTAGGTTAAGAATTGTATTCTTTTTATAAAACAAAGATTAAAGATCATGTCACATAGTTTGATAAGAAATCATAGCCAGTCTGATACGAAATTATATATAGCATCTGTAAACAACCAATCGGGAATAGAAATGGCACATTATTCAGACAGTGAGGTAGGCCTACACGAAGAAATAGCCGATAGCGAAGTAATAAGAGAGAAAGTAGATAGGGGAAATGCCCCAGATCCGTCACAGGGAACTGATAGACAGACAGAAATGTTTAATATCCTGTTGTCCTTTCTGCAAGGACAACAGGAGTTTGGCCAGAAAGAACAGGAGATTTTACAGGAGTATAGCCAGAAACAACAGGAGTTTAACCAGAAGAGTAAGAATAGATTTGCAGAATTGAATAACAGGCTCGAAAACTGGGGGTATAAATGACAATACAGTGTGTAAAATAGAATACAGGAAACTAAAGAACAGGTAGAACAATAAGGCATTAAAACTTTTGAAACAACACAAGAATTAGAGGTTAAGTTAACAGAAAATAAACAGTCGGTCGTAGTTCTGCAAGTGCAGGTAAATGAAATTGGTAGTCTAATTACCAGACTAGAAAATGAAAACTGACAAGTAAAGGAAATGACTGTAACACAACAAGAGATGAAAGAATTTCAGGGAAATCTACTAAATGAATTCCAGAATATAGAGATAAACTTTCAAACAGTAGGCCATAAAACAAATACAGTAGAAAATAATGTCCAGAAGGTAGAGGAACAGGTAAAGAGATTAGAACAGTATTGGGAAGAAAGGTTAAAGACAGTCAAAACACAGATAGTTGAAGAAATTTTACCAATATATAATTCTGGACAAGGCGACAGACGAGTGTTAGAATGTAGGCATGTTGGTCTTGCTGTCGAGGGTGCAAATACTTTTGAAAAGATGGTTCCTAAATTTTATGGTAATGAGAGGGGTGTGCACGCAATACAGTTCATTCANCCGCGGGGCATGAATAATACCGCGTGGAAGAATAACCACACTTGAAGACGAATCTACGAGAAATCTACGAGATCCAGGAACATCGAGAAGCACAACAACACGGTACCGGCGGCAGTTCCAGTCCAGGTTTCCAGCAGCACGACACCGAAGTTNCGAGAAGCACAACAACACGGTACCGGCGGCAGTTCCAGTCCAGGTTTCCAGCAGCACGACACCGAAGTTTCAGGTAAGAGACGACATTCATCAACAAAAGCAAACGGTAAGATATCAATTAACAGAGAAGCCATCAAAGCAAATAACGTCTTCTGTTAGGTTATCTAGGTTTCTGTTTAATTATCTAGGTTAAGAATTGTATTCTTTTTATAAAACAAAGATTAAAGATCATGTCACATAGTTTGATAAGAAATCATAGCCAGTCTGATACGAAATTATATATAGCATCTGTAAACAACCAATCGGGAATAGAAATGGCACATTATTCAGACAGTGAGGTAGGCCTACACGAAGAAATAGCCGATAGCGATGTAATAAGAGAGAAAGTAGATAGGGGAAATGCCCCAGATCCGTCACAGGGAACTGATAGACAGACAGAAATGTTTAATATCCTGTTGTCCTTTCTGCAAGGACAACAGGAGTTTGGCCAGAAAGAACAGGAGATTTTACAGGAGTATAGCCAGAAACAACAGGAGTTTAACCAGAAGAGTAAGAATAGATTTGCAGAATTGAATAACAGGCTCGAAAACTGGGGGTATAAATGACAATACAGTGTGTAAAATAGAATACAGGAAACTAAAGAACAGGTAGAACAATAAGGCATTAAAACTTTTGAAACAACACAAGAATTAGAGGTTAAGTTAACAGAAAATAAACAGTCGGTCGTAGTTCTGCAAGTGCAGGTAAATGAAATTGGTAGTCTAATTACCAGACTAGAAAATGAAAACTGACAAGTAAAGGAAATGACTGTAACACAACAAGAGATGAAAGAATTTTAGGGAAGTCTACGAAATGAATTCCAGAATATAGAGATAAACTTTCAAACAGTAGGCCATAAAACAAATACAGTAGAAAATAATGTCCAGAAGGTAGAGGAACAGGTAAAGAGATTAGAACAGCATTGGGAAGAAAGGTTAAAGACAGTCAAAACACAGATAGTTGAAGAAATTTTACCAATATATAATTCTGGACAAGGCGACAGACGAGTGTTAGAATGTAGGCATGTTGGTCTTGCTGTCGAGGGTGCAAATACTTTTGAAAAGATGGTTCCTAAATTTTATGGTAATGAGAGGGGTGTGCACGCAATACAGTTCATTCAAAAATGTGATAGGGCTATAAAGCAGCTGGCATGTTCTGAGGAAAACAAACTAAATCTGTTTGTCTCTCGATTAGAAGGTACAGCCAAGCAATGGGCCACTAATCTGGAACAATTGTGGAACAAATATGCAGATGCTTGAGCAGCATTTTTGCAAAAATATTGGAGTACTTTGCAGCAGGATGAATTCTTGCAAAATTTATTTACAGGAAGGTACTCACAGTGGGGTGGCCCCTGGGCCGAGTATTTGCAAAATCTTTACCTGCAGGCTAAATTTTTGGATTTTCCAATAACAGAGGAAAGGTTTCTAACCCACAAAGTGCACCATTTCCCTGCGAGGGTACAGGATGGAATTATAGGGTCTCGTGCGACTAGAATAGATGAAGTTGTGGCCCTTCTTGAGGCTTTTGATAGGAGAGATGAATGGGAAGGTAGATATGGTTACAAGAATGATGAGCACAAACCGTATCAGAATGATAGGAATGATAAACAGGGACAGGAATCATCTGCACAGGGGACAGGAGCCCAGGAAAACAAATATAAACAAGGTGGGATTAATTATCGTCAAGGGGGTAATACGAGGTACCAAGGTCATTACAATAGGGAAGTTCAAAACCGGTACATAGGACGGAATTGGGGAAATAACGAATTGGGGAAATAACAGGAACTGGGGAAATAACAGGAACTACAGAGGTAATGGATCAGGTCAAAGGGAAGGTGAAACTAGGGAGCAAAGAGATTCAAATATCAGTCCCCAACCATCACCTTCAGCACCACATTTAAACGAATTGGAGGGGAGGGCCACTGCCCAGAGCCTACCCTTACAATAGTAGCATGGGCAGAAAATAGTTGCGAGAGACAAATTGCTGTTGTGTCTACTCAAAATTTCATTAAATCAGGATCAGAATTAATAGGAACAGAATGGGAACAAGAAAATGAAAACGGTCAAAATAATGGATGTCCAGTGATAATAGGGACAGTCGTACGGAAAGAGCAGATATTGTTACCCATATTAGTTGATTCTGGAAGCGAAGTCACTGCTACGTCAGAACAATGTGAGAACACTATTAAAGAAATCATTAAGTCAGATTTACCTAGTATTGCAGTTTCAAATGTAACTATAGTGGGCACAACAGGGGTAAGAAAGAAAAATGTGAAAAGACAAGTAATGATAGAAATAACATTTGGACAACATTGTTTTTGGATAAGTTTTTTGGTGGTAAAGGGATTAAGTATTGAGGCAGTAATAGGGTCTCATTGGTTGAGACAATATCAAGCTATTATCAACTACGCAAATAAAACAATACAACTAATGGGGGGTGAAACAGTAATTCCATTTTGTGAAGAACAGGGGNTTAAGTATTGAGGCAGTAATAGGGTCTCATTGGTTGAGACAATATCAAGCTATTATCAACTACGCAAATAAAACAATTCAACTACTGGGGGGGTGAAACAATAATTCCATTTTGTGAAGAACAGGGGGGTAGAAAACCATTACAATTAAGGATAGTTGAAGGAAAATATGGGCAAGGAAATAACCAAAATTCAATTGACTGTCATATGTTGATGACAGAAGAGGCAAAAAGAGATGACACTATCGATAGTAAGTTTCAGTATATTAAAGCAGGTAGGGGAATTACCTCAGACATGGCAAATACAATCAATAATGTTCTAGAATCAGAAAGAAAGGTTTTTTAAAATTTTCCAGGATTAAACAAAAGGTATGAATGTGAGTTAGTAGTAAAGAACACAAACCTTTCGCAACTAAGCCATACCCAGTACTATATGCAGTTCGACTTGCAGTAAATAAAGAAATTCAGAGAATGGTAAAGTGTCAAATAATCGAAAGACATCCTTCAGAGTATTCGAACCCGTTAGTTGTAGTCAGGAAAAAAGATGGGAATGTAAGGATTTGCTTAGATGCAAGAAAATTAAATACTATTATAGTACCAGACAGGGAGGCACCTGCACCCATGGAGGAATTATTACAAAATTTTGAGGGCTGTCAATAGACCTGGTTGCTTCCTATTGGCAAATTCCCTTAAAGGAAGAGAGTAGGAAGTATACTGACTTCAAAGTACAAGGAACATCATATTGTTTTACACGCCTTCCATTTGGGTTAAATGTTTCAGTAAGTCATTTTCATTACAGGATTAGAACAGGTATTAGGACCTGAAGTATTATAATTTGCAACTGTGTATGTAGATGATACTACTGATTGCTTCTAGAGAGTTTAATGAACATTGTTTACAGTTACAAATGGTTCTTAAGAAACTAAATGAAGGGAGATTAACAGTTAATTTGGTAAGTCAGAATTTCTAAAGGAAGAAATTCATTTTTTAGGAAATGTGGTAACTCCACAGGGAATAAAAGTTGATCCAGAAAAAATTGAGGCTATTTTAAATTACCCAATAGCTTCAAATAGAAAACAACTTGAATGATTAATAGTATTTTTTAACTTTTTCAGAAGGCACATAGCAAACTTTAATGAAATTTGTTCACCATTACGAGAATTAATGCAGAAAGGAAAAACATGGGTTTGGGGAATAGAGCAACAGCAAGCTTTAGAGAAATTGAAAGAAAAGATAGTATCAGCTGTTATCTTTCATCGCCCTAAGTTAAACCAGAAATTTTACATTGCTTGTGATGCTTCAGATAAGGCCGTAGGAGTAGTACTTTTCCAGTACGAGGGTAATGAACAGAAACCAATTGTTTTTGCTAGTAGAGCTCTCAACACAGCTGAGTTTAACTATACTTTAACAAGAAAGGAATTGCTTAGTTTGGTGCAGTGGACAGAGTTAATTACAGCGCAGAAGCCAGAATCACAGTTAACTAAATTGGTGAAGTTTCCACTGCAAGTAAACACCGATCTAGCAGTCAAATTTCAAAGAGTAAACAAAAGGTTAGTATTGAAGGCTGCAAAGAGAAAAGAAAGAAATGATAGGAAACATAACCCCATTGTGTTAAAAAAAGGGGATAAGGTGTCAGTACAAAATAAAACTCTATCATCTTCAGAGCGCAAGGAATTTCACAAATTCTTCTTACTGTATGAAGGATCATACATGATAGAAGAGAAAGTAGGCCATGACGTATACCAGATACATGGAGTAAATTATCGCATTTCCCTTCTCCGGCCTTGGGAGAGGCAATAGAGAATAAGGGATTAGGTTATTGCGGGCACGAACAGAGTTCAGATTGCTGACCTGTACATGGTTATTTGGTAAGAATTAAGTGTATTTCTGTCAATATGTTTTAAAAAGGATTTGTACAATAAATTTACAGTGTAATAATGTTTAAAACTAGTATTTTATAATTTTAATGCCAGAAAGAAGCAAATGTGTGTTAAGAAACTAATAGGCAAAGGGATAGTGAATATATAATAATCAATATTGTAACTATCATTATATTGTGTATGGGTAAGTGTAATTAATGAACAGCACTAAGCACTGTACAAAAGGACACCATGTGAAGTGCATACAGTGTCGTGCGAATGTAGAATTTTAGAATGACTAATACTCTTTTTAAAAAACATTTAAGAAAATTTTAGTGCTAATGATTGAGGTTGTGGTACTAGGTAGTGGATTGTCATTACCATTATATTTTGTAAGTGTAATTAGCAATACAGGTTAAGTGGTTCAAGGCAACTGCATATCAGAATAGTGTGCTCTTTTGCATTACATTTTTGTAATTCAGTTTAGGTGTGTTTTGTTTTGAAAAAGCATTTGCTCAGTTTGTTGAATTTATTCTGAAATTACTTTATGAGTAAAAACAAAAAACATTTATGAGTATTTTAAGTAAAAATTAGTGATTGTGTTAATTGTTAAAGTTTGACATTGTAATGGTTGAAAATTTTAGTTTAACAGTATATTTTGTACTGTGCATATATATGCAAGGTTTAAATTATGAAAGAACATTAGTGAATTTTCTAAATATAGGTAGTGTTATTTCAAAATATGTATTAAAGTTAGTATTATAATATTTTGTTAACATGTTCTATAATTTAATTACTGTCACTTTCCATTGTAGATAAGGCAATTGGTAAGCCCTTTGTAAAAACTTTTGTAGAAATTGGTAATTTATCTAAGGAAAATGTTCTAATATTATAGTTACCGTAAAGTGTATTAGTGAAGATTTGGTAAACTTAGATATACCTTTGCAATTATGTAGTAGAAGCTCAAGCTGTCATGGGCTATTGTGTAATTGTAACTAATGTATTTATTAATGCAGAGTACCGAACCGGAAGTGCTATATGAAGGTTAATAAGTATTATTATTCAATTGAAAATTGTGTATGTAGAAAAACACGGACGATAAATAATAAACTGGAGTGGAGTATTACAGGTGTATTTGGATATACCACGACATCACTACAACACGACATGCTACGAGAGCGCCATCATGAACTAGACTGCAGAACAACTGAACAACAGCATGGCCTTGGCCAATAGTGTAACAAAGAAAAAAATCATTAATGTTATTTTGCAAAGAGTTGACAATAGGAATTATAAGGAAGATTAATTAAGGATGCAGTAAATGGTACTTAAATTTCCAAAGGTTGAAGTGGTTGAGGTGTTGTATAGTATTGAGCCTTAAGTATCTGCATAACTAGTAGGAGATGTTGCTGCAGTTTATGGTGTCCTGGGATCAGTGGCACAAGGAGTAAGTGTATTTGGATTGGGACAGGTCTGGGCCCTTTTTTATAGTCAGCACTGGCCTAGTGAGAGACAGTCGCAGTGGCTTTTGATGTTTTTTGTCAGCACTGACCTAGTGAGAGGCAGTCGCAGTGGCTTTTGATGTTTTTTGTCAGCACTGACCTATGGGAGGTAGTCGCAGTGGCGTTTTTGTAGTTTTGGGGCAGACCTGGGTCCCCTTTTGGAGAAGTGGTGTGCTGATCCCAGTGAGGAACCAAAGGGCAGCAACCCACAATGAATCATTAATGGCACAGGTGGAAATACACCCTCAACCACACATTATAACAACAGGTAACTAATTGAAACCAGTAAGGTGTGATTTTCTTCCAGCATCCCCGTCAATATCTTGTTACTCTTCAAGAGGTGAGGTAAATAATTTTGTCAGGAGTTAATTAAGTGAATATTTTTTATTAGTTGATTACCATGTTATATATGTAAATTGTTGTCAAGGAGCAGAGGCACAGTGGTTTACAGAACAGCAGCATACAAAATAGGTTTCGCTTTGAGAAAGATTTCTTCAAAATCTATCCCAAACCGAGAGGGGTAACGTAATGACGCAGTATTCTTAAGTTTCGGGACACGTGTTTCAATTTCGTTCGTTTTTCTTAAGCTTTGCTAAGCTTCGTAATATTTTATCGGGTTTGAAGTTAAAGCTGTGGTGGCTCGTTTCCCGTGATAATTTATTTATCCAGCAGATGTGTGCTATTTTACGTTTATCGGGCGGACGTTTGCAGTTAAATTTCAAACATCATAGTTTTCAGTTTTTGTTAAGCGTCAGCATTACTTAGATACTTTCAGGCTGTGTCTTACAAATTTTATACAAGAAGTTCGTTTATCTGTATGTTGACGACACAGTTTTAGTTCCTACAACGCAGTTTGGATGACGCTGCTGGCAGATGCCGGATGCCGTGCTCTTATCTTAGGAGAAGGGGGCGATAGGCCTGCATAATAAATACTAAGGGTGTCTATCGCCTAAGAAAGAAAAAGTAACCAACCGTCGAAGAAGACGCATCNACGACACAGTTTTAGTTCCTACAACGCAGTTTGGATGACGCTGCTGGCAGATGCCAGATGCCGTGCTCTTATCTTAGGAGAAGGGGGCGATAGGCCTGCATAATAAATACTAAGGGTGTCTATCGCCTAAGAAAGAAAAAGTAACCAACCGTCGAAGAAGACGCATCGGGCGTGAAGAACTTCACCCACACCGGCAAGCACCAGTGACCGTTAAATCTTTTTTTCACATTTATTTTCGGCTTATACTATTCAATTCTATCAAATTATTTCCGCCGGTGTGGGGGGTCGTTAGGGTGCCAGGAAGGAACGAACATCCCTCCTGCCTTTGTAACTTTGTCTTGCGATGCAAGTTTTGAGAAATGAATAATCTGTAAACGACGGTGGCGCTGTTCTGCACTTGTATATTTATCTGTGAACGGTTCATACTCTGCATACTTGAACTTCGTATGTGAACTGTGTCACTCAATTGATAAATAAAGTATAGAACAAAATACTCTGGAACTTCAACTTATTTATTAATTAATCAGCGTCAATTTTACTGAGTCTCGTGTACTACTTCTGAGCTGGCCGTGGCAACTTAACGTAACATCGGCTGTAACTGCACGATGAACGTTACACATTGTTACACATCGCATTAGGCAAAGATATTACTCTTCAAGACTCAGCATAGGACATCAACCACAGACCCACCTGTTAACACCACCACCTGCAATCGCCAGTGAGCAAGAGCAAGGTAAATGAAGCCATACCAACAACTGCGCTGCTGGCCTTCACTGCAGCAATTATGACTTCACTGAATGCCATGTTGTTACCACCTTAATACTCTCACTATCTGCTATGAAATATACACAAAAGTGGCCTGCCAGTATGGTTGAATGACTACTCAGTCCATTTAAAAGCTACTAGGGATTCTAAAAACTTCCTCACACTGGAGGAGAGAGGCTCCCAACATCATCCAGGCTCACTTCGCCTTCCTCAACATGCTGTTGCCTTTTAAGATTGTACTAAGTCTACACTCCACTCATGGATGGAAGTACATGAACCAGTTAACTCCCTGCCTGTGGCTTTATCCTCTATCTTGAACCTTTCTTCCACACTTCATTGTCTGAGGAGGAGGAGCAGAAATTCTAGGTTAAGATCAAGAAAGGAGTATCACAAACCATATCTACCCAATACCCACAGGGAAAATGGTGCAAAGTTGCATATCAACTACACTGGGAATGCGAGAAAAATTAAACAAGATTTTGAAGTTAACTTCTCTTGTCTTTAGCCTAGAATGGGGACACCTGTGCTGCAGGCAACAGTAACCATACTCCACACAGCTCAGTTATTTGTTACTATCTGGCTGTAACAGCTAGAGGAATCGTAAATGCCTTACCTATATTACTTCTGAAAAAAGTCAAAGTTTAAAACAACTGCCTTAAGTTGCAGTGCTGCATACAGAAAAGGTTAAATGTAATGGATCTCTTGGTAAGGAGTGTAGAACAGAGTATAAATATCTACGTCTGTATTGAGATAATGAGGTTTTGTGGAATTGTTTCATTTTGGACCATAAGAATAGAGAAACTTAAAATGAAACCTATGAAAACATTGTATGGGAGACAAAAATTTCAAATTTCACTGCAAAAGAGATGCAGAAAAAATAAAAAACATGCGCTCTTCAGACATTATATTAACAAGAATATGCCTACAATAAAAACCTCCTTTCTACTTGCTCGCACATGAGAACTAACCATTTGAGTTGCTAGAGAGGTACGTAGCTTACCCAACCAAGGGGGTTAGTTACTGGCCCTGCAGGCTGCCAGTAGCTCAACCCATGTAAAAAAATCCTAGCCAGCTACTGAAGGAGTAGAGCAATTGGGTTCCAATGGTAAATTGGAATGGTCAAATTACTGACCCACAGGCCACATGAGCTACTGACTCCATTAACCAGAAATTACAACGTGGAACCTTTAAACACCTCAAGGGTGACACAAAATTATCACTGGCATGAAAGACCTCCACATCCTCTTACTGCTGATATTGGTAATTATGTCTTTAACATAAACAATGCCCAGCTATAACTAGTCTTATAGGTATAACGGCTTAACATATATATATGTGTGTGCGTATTAAATCCAAACTGTAAATTTCAAATAACGTAAGATGTAAAACATGAATGATGCAATGCAGTGGAAGATGTGGAGTTGGTTTCCACTGTTGGTACTGACTCTGAGTGGGGAAGGGCCCTGCAGGCTGATCCAGTAGTTGTCATGGTTCCACACACTTTCCACACCCAGGTAGCGGCTGTCCTCAATANGGGTGGGGAAGGGCCCTGCAGGCTGACCCAGTAGTTGTCATGGTTCCACACACTTTCCACACCCAGGTAGCGGCTGTCCTCAATATAGCAGCTGCAACCTGTGGCTGGCTCCACGAAAAAGGGCCGCTCCACACCACGCTGCCCTGCACGCACCAGCACCCAGCTGTGGATGCGTAGGCCACGCAGCTCGTCTGGAGGTGGCCTCTCTTGCTCCTGTACACACCACAGCATCCCTGCCTACCTCACTGTGACCACCAGACTTGATGGCACATAAACTGCCATTTTTAAATAAATGAGAGTTACGCATAAGGAAAAACATGTAGGAAGTTGTTTTCATAATTTTCTTTTGAATGATATACCTTAAACACTGATGACACTTATATAAATTCCTCACACATCCCAAAGAAATTCCAAATACAAAATAATAACTTTAAATTTAATTTTAAAAGATATTAAAACTATGGTTTTCAGAAACATGAGGCTAGGGATGATTCCTTCATCCTTTCCCAACACTTTTACAGAGGGCTCTGGACAAGCACTGTAAAAGTCACCTTGACACTTCTCAGAAGATCTAACAAAATGTGCTGTTCTGGCAAAACAGTGTATCTGCCACAATTGGCAGGGCTGACTGAGGGGCTCTGGTGTGGTGTTGGTGGAAGTGAAGGTGGGGTGGGGTACTGGTAAAGGTGGTGGCAAAAATAGGATGGAGTGGTGGTGGAGATGGTGGCAAATGTAGGGTGGGGTGGTGAGAGTAGGGTTGGATGGTAGTGGTGGTGGTAGTGGTGGTGAGGCAGAAGAGTATCTTCCAGTCTGCTAAGTGGTCAAAGTGCAGGCCGAGCACCCTGTCACCTAGCACTTTTTTATACTTCACAGGTGCAAATGCCACTTGACACTGCACACAAATCTCATACTGAATAGCACAGACCTCATTAGCTGAGCTGCAAACAAGCACAAACATACATAAACACAAAGTATGTTGTTTTATCTACGAACCACCAGATTTATAATAAAAGTAACTGAGGTAATATACAAATTTTTTTTCCAGTTCCTGCAGGATATCCAAATGGTACCATTTTGTTATATGTGTACCTGAGTGGTGGACCACAGTGGTTCCAAACTAAACATCTGTTCAGTGCAAGGACTGTGTGTCAGTTCCCAAGCATACTTGTGACTTTTGCTTATATATCAATGGATTTGCTAGTGTATGAACTATCACATAAAATGTTATATTGTTGCCGGAAGAAAAAGATTAATTTATGTATCTGAGGCACACAATAATTTTTTTTACTCGAAATAATACTGAACAAGTGTCTGAAACTAAATGGCAGGTATCTACGAAAGGTGTTTCCTATAAAAGAAAGAAACACACGGAGTCATATTTTCTGTTTCCTTGGGCTATAAAATTGGACAGCAGCATGGTCTACAAGATCCGCATTACGAACCAGGCAGTGGTTGAGGAAGGTAGCGCTTCCTCTTCTGGCCTAGCCTCGCTACCCCTCAGGTAGCCTGGTCAGCTACCACTGCTTTAGGGGTCTCTAGGCACACTCTGATGGATACAGGTAAGCAGCACAGCGAAGGGGAGGCATCGGCCTCCTCTTCTTCGGTCGCACATCACAACACACAATGGCAGAAGCCCAATAGGAAACACACAGTGCATACAGCCAATCACATAGAACCAGATATTGATTTTTCAACAGAAAATGCTTTCTCACCTTTGGGTAAGGAAAACACAGTAGAAACGGAAAATAACACTAAGAAAATACCACTCGCGCCACCGGTGTATATTCCAGACACCTCTAAAATCAAATTCTTGGTTAAAACATGGGGAAAAGATTTCTTTGAGAAAGAAATAACACTGACAAAAAAACAACACCTGATGGTGGTTGTAGGGTTAGAGGAATACTCTTGACTTCTGCAGACATCTGGAAGAACAGAAAGTTCAATATTACACACATTCTAAAAAAAAGCGAAAAGCCGAACAAGGTAGTAATTAAAGGGCTACCACACAATGCCGACATAACTCGAATCAGTAGACACCTAAAAGAATTTAAATTCACTCCAGTACACGTTTGGAAATTTCGTACACCTGCTGATGCACCTGCAGTCTTTGGGGCTGTCGTGCAAAATCACCACAAATACGACATTCTGAAACTGCGCAGACTTTACTATCTGCTAGTTCGCATCGAAATGTACAGACATCGTCCTGAGGATGTGGTGCAGTGTAGGCGATGCTGTGCGCTGGGCCACACTCAGAAGTACTGCACACTTAGGCCAGTCTGCCTTTTGTGTGCAGGAGATCATGCAAAGGCAGACTGTCCTATCACAGAACATGACAACACAAAGTGGCAATGTACACTTTGTAAACAAACAGGACATTCGGCTGCGTGGAAGCAGTGCGAAGTCATCAAAAAACATATACAGACACGAAAACAATGGATGGCACCAAAACCTGCCAAACCACTACGAGACACTCAACAGAAACCTCAGGAGAAAACACAAACAAATGTTCAGTCAGAGNCGGAACAAGCACCTACACAACAACAGACAGAAAAATCACAAAAACATAGGAAAAGAGACAACAACGCGACAGAAAATGCGACCATGTTGGCAGACATGCATGAACTGGCCGCNAACAGACAGAAAAACCACAAAAACATAGGAAAAGAGACAACAACGCGACAGAAAATGCGACCATGTTGGCAGACATGCATGAACTGGCCGCTTTTCTGCAAGATAAACATTTTGTAGCTTTAATAGATCACTTTAGGCCTATAATCGCACAGGCGAAAACCATGAACACATTACAGGAGAAGCAGATGCTACTCCTTACAGCACTCGCCACTCTACCTAAATAAATACTTTAGGGCCACATCAACACAATTAATTATTTAATTAATGCTATGACAATAAGTTATTATTAAATACAGCAACACATAAGTAATAGTAACACCTTCTCATCTCGGAACTTCCTGATTGGACAGTGACGAGAAGTAACACACCAATGAACACACTCTTCTCTCGAAGCCACCTGATTGGTGCGCGACGAGGAGTGCCACATATCTATAAAAACACAGCGTTTTGCTCAGAACACTGCACTCGTTCGCAGACGATAGACACAACACCTATACTTAGGGCACTTAATTATATAATATTACACAAAAAACTATAAAACATATTAAAAAATCATTTATATACAAACACATATAATATATATATTTTTTATTTCAATTTAAATTAACTACCTATAATAACGCACTGACCTGTTAGTTTGTTGCAGGTTAGGAAGAAGACGACTTGGGAAAGGGGGGCCCTATTGGTACTGGGTTCAGAGACTGGTGCTAGGGGCCCCTCCAACTCTAATCTATTTATAAGGGTTTTTATTCCATGTGATAAACCTGGAAACGAGTAAACGTACCCCGGTGGAGACCTGTATAGGACACATCGGGAGACTAGGGACTCACCGACACACTACACGCGAAATTAATTAGCACACTTGCAAACAACATTCATTTCAACATGCTAGACATACTACACGACACAACATTCACTCCAGCCGGGAGGCTGGAGGGGAGCTTCACTCCCCAACTGAAAACACGAAAACGTAATTGTATTTAAGAATAGGCAACACCAAATAACTCGCCTAAATAAGGACCCGGTGCCCAAAGCCCCACAGTACACAGCCCCTGCCGCCGACTCAATGATTTGAGAAAGTGTCAGGGTGCATTTGCTTCACAAACACCTAGTGAGTTACGGGAGTTTCGGCTTCCGGTCTCACAACACTAAATGCCATCCGGTGGCGTATGAGGGTTCAGCCGGTCTACAGGATATGTTGACTCTTAATAACAGCAGTACTCATCAAAGAGCAATTAAAAAGAAGGGACTATAAGCACTATAAACAAAGCAGACCTCATCACTGAGCAACTGCAAATCTGTGAACTGAAAATTAAACAATCTACGACCCTGCTAACACATTCTCTCCACTACAGACTGTGCATGCGATAAAGGCAAACAAGTGTGCTTAAATACACTCAACATGGCTTTATTTTTTAAATACATAAAGTCAGTTATTTCCCCTTTCTTGGAGAAACTCTGTGGTATACATCAAACTTCAGAATACTATGAGCACTCTACCAAATATTTACAACAGAAAACAACAAAAACCAACGGAAATTTCAGTGGTTTCTGTTGTGTGGAATTATCATATTAATGCATTTTTGATGGTTTCTAATGTTTTCTATTGGTGACCCAATAACTTTTATTTGATCACAGTGGTTTCTGTTGTATTCAAATTTAGTGGACAGAGAACGTTTCAGTGGTTTCTGTTGGTTCCTGTGGTCAGAAAACACTGGAACTATTGCTTTTAATTGTTTTATATTGGGGAACAACAACTTCTAGCAGATTAGGTTGGTTTCTGTTGTAAATTAATTTGTTGGTTTGTGTTGTATTCTCATTGTTACCATTGGTTACTGTTGTGCTGTAGTCTTGTTTTTCTGTGAGATTCAAGAGGTTTCTATTAGTTTCTGTTGTGTTCCATTGGTTTCTGTTGTTTTGTAATCTGTTTGGTTTTTGTTTTGTTCTAGTCGCTTCAACTGGTTTCTGTTCTGCTATAGTCTGTTGGGTTTTGTTGTATTCTAGTGGTTTCCATTTGTTTCTGTTGTGTTTTGTTGGCTTTTAGTGGTTTCCATTGATTTCTGTTGTGTTTCATTAGTTTCTATTGTGCTGTGGCCAGTTTGTTTCTGTTGTATTCTAATGGTTTTCATTGGTTTCTGTTGTGTTTTGTTGGCTCCTATTGTGCTGTAGTGAGTTTGTTTCTGTTGTGTTTTTTCATTGGTTACTGTTGTATTCTAGTGGTTTCCATTGGTTTCTATCGTGTTTAGTTGGTTTCTATTGTGATAAACCCTGTGGGTTTCTGTTGTATTCTGGGGTTTCCATTGGCTTCTGTTGTGTTTTATTGGTTTCTATTATGCTGTGGCCAGTTGGTTTCTGTTGTATTCTAGTGGTTTACATTGGTACCTATTGCAATTTGTTGGTTTATATTGTGCTGCAGCTGGTTGGTTCCTGTTGTATTCTAGTGTCTTAAATTTGTTTCTATTCTGTTTTATTGGTTTCTATTCTGCTTTGTTGGTTTCTATTGTTGTAAAAAAAGTTGGTTTATTTTGTATTTTAGTGGTTTCCATTATTTATGTTGTATCTTATAGGTTTATGTTGTGCTGTAGTGGCCTTATTTTCTGTAGTTTTCTGTTTGTTCCTATTGTGTTTGGCTGGTTTCTGTTAGTTTCTATTGTGTTCTATTGGTTCCTGTAGTGTTCTATTGGTTCATGCTGTGTTTTGCTGGTTTCTGTTGTGTTCTGTTGATTTCTATTGGTTAGGGTGACCAGACATCCTCTTTTTCCCAGATACGCCCTCTTATTTAATATAATGTCCGGTGTCCGGGTAAAACATTAGTAAAAACGTAAATATCCTCTTTTTCGTCAATTCGGTACAGCGAGCCATTGCAACTTGTGCCAGTATAGAGCAAGGAGTTAAACCATTGCTTTACATATGTTGCATATTACCATGTCTGCTCCTACACAACAATTAAACAATATAAATGCTTTTCTGGATGGATGGTTATGCCAAGGCCATATACAATACTGTAATCCGTTTATTTTATATTTTATTTATTTATTTAACTCCATAAAATCCTAACTCAGACCCTTACTGGGTCAAGGGTGTAGAGCACGTCAACAAAGGTGTACAAATAATAAAATACAGAAAGAATATAAATGTAAGTTTACAAACACACATATATACACAAATGAAATATTCGTAAATGTACAAGCATAAACACACAATAATATAAAACAGTACTACAAGTATTCAAAATGAGAGGCTACAATAATATAACAAAAACAATACAAGTGTAATAACAACATGTAATTCTATATTTAAAAAACTGCTTTGCACAATTAGGTCTATTCTATATTAAAGAATTCTTCTAAAGAATAGAATAAATGCTCCTTTAAGAAAATCTTTATGTTATTTTTAAATAGTTTGGGATTATTCTAAGTTTATTTAGATAACACAGTGATTCTATTGTTTTCTTGTGAGGCGTTTTGGCAGTGGTTTTATGTAAACACATGTTCACAGTCGTAATGGTTTAGATTTACGAGTGCTTTATTTGTTAAAGTCAAGAAAAACAAAATGCCGAAAAGAAAATGCAAATTTTACAATACATTCCCAAAAGGAAACTCTTCATTCCAACCAGGAAGAAACGAGTTAGAACCCAAATGTTTAGTTTGTCCACCTGGAACTTATATATCTGTTCCAAACAAAGGTAGGCCTATTGTTAATTAATTCATATGTAACTATACAAGCATGATTGTCCATAATTTTCAAGAGTTTTATTTTTGAATGTGTTGTTCGGTTCGACAAACTCGTTTCCATAATACTAGTTAGTCATTAAAGACAGTTATTGTTTTTTTTACAAGACTGGTCTTGACATTGCTTTAGTGGTTACCAGCACAATTCATACATACACATGAAAAACAAATTTTGGAAAGTGCACAAAAAGAAGGTTTTGATAAAGAAGTAATTTCATGAAAACAGCTATACTTATGTACAAGGTATGTTTAGACTATTTGACAAAATGGGGTTCATCATTAACTGAGTTCAGTTGTTTTAATTAGATGGGTTTGAAAACTTACATTGAATACAGTGAAACTAAAAATTTTTTAATGTATTTAAAAGGAAAAAAAATTTGACGATGATGTAAATTTTTTTAACTAAGTTGTTTTGTAAATGTATGAAAGAAAATGTGTGTGATGAGTTCAATTCAGCAAATTAACATCTAGTAAAAAATGGGCAATTTTTCAACAGCACTGTCTTAGAAATACATCCTGAACTGCTAAAACTTGCAGAATATTTCTTGTTGTAAATACATATCTCCATATATAATAATTCAGACACTAAAATGTCTCATCCTCATTTGTCCTTGTCCTACCTTTTTCACTATGCATGTCCTCCTTTCCACCTTGAGGTACCTCACTGGTCGCTCTACTAATGGCTCCTGTTGGATTATTTTGTGTTCTGTTGGTTTCCAGTGCATTCTGTTGTTTTCTGTAGTGTTCTGTTGCTTTCCGTTGTGTTATATTGGTTTATGTAGTGTTATGTTGTGTTCTGCTGTATTCTGTTGGTTTCTGTTGTGTTTTGTTGGTTTTTGTTGTACTATGTTGCTTTCTGTAGTGTTTTGTTGGTTACTGTTGTATTTTGTTGGTTACTGTTGTATTTTGTTGGTTACTGTTGTATTTTGTTGGTTACTGTTGTGTTTTGTTAGTTACTGTTGTGTTTTGTTAGTTTCTGTTGTGTCATAGTCTTTTAGGTTCTATTGTACCTATTCAGATTGTATAACTGAATTCTGCTGTTTTCTATTGTGCTGTAGTCGGTTTGTTTCTGTTGATTCTAATAGTTTCCACTAGATTTTGTTGTGCTGTAGCATGATGTTTTCTGTTATATTATATTGAAATCCATTTGTTTCTCTTATGTACCATTCGTGTCTGCTGTTTTTTGTTGTATTCTAATGGATTCCATTGTCTTCTGTTGTGCCAATTTTGACTTTATTTTGTATTCTGTTTGTTTAATTGGATTTCTTGTGTTTTGTTGCTTTCTATTTTGCTGTTGGCAGTTCGTTTCGGTTGTATTTTAGTGGTATCCATTGGTTTGTGTTATGATATATTTTGTTAGCATCTATTGTTTCCTTATTGTTTTGATTGCTTTCTACTGTGTTTTGTTGGTTTTTATGATACTATATCTGTTGAGTTTTGTTGCCTTTCCTGTGATCTCCACTGGATTAATCTAAGTTTTGTTTGTTTCTTTTGCATTTGCTGATGTTTCAATGGTTTTCTATTGTGTTCTGTTAGTTTTCATTATATTTCACACTGTTTTTTCTAATAAAATTAAAATTGTTTTACCTTAATTTCTGTTATGTTTTGTGATTTCCTGTTGTTTTTATAGTGGTTTCCTGAATGCAATATGAACTAATCAACACAACATAGACAAACAAAAAAGAAACTAAGGGATACAGCACTATTACTTCACAAACCAATAGGAAAAGTATGTTAAAATCCAACAGAAAACAATAGAAAAACACTTAGATTACAACAGATCTCAATAGAATTAAATTCGACAGAAACTACTGAACCAACAAAATACAAAAGAAACCAATTGAAACCACTAGAAAAACAACAGGAAACAAAAAAAAAACACCAGAAACCAATAGAAANAACAACAGAAACCAATAGAAAATACTGGACTACATACGAATACAACAGTATAAAATGCAAAACCTACAAAATACAACACAAACCAATAGAAACACTATAAAAAAAGGAAACAACAGCAAACTATATAAATTACAAGGACTACATCAGAAAACAACAAAATAAAATGTGACAGAAACAAAAAAAATACAAACAGAAAGGAAAGGAAACCTTNTTCTAATAAAATTAAAATTGTTTTACCTTAATTTCTGTTATGTTTTGTGATTTCCTGTTGTTTTTATAGTGGTTTCGTGAATGCAATATGAACTAATCAACACAACATAGACAAACAAAACAGAAACTAAGGGATACAGCACTATTACTTCACAAACCAATAGGAAAAGTATGTTAAAATCCAACAGAAAACAATAGAAAAACACTTAGATTACAACAGATCTCAATAGAATTAAATTCGACAGAAACTACTGAACCAACAAAATACAAAAGAAACCAATTGAAACCACTAGAAAAACAACAGGAAACAAAAAAAAAACACCAGAAACCAATAGAAAATACTGGACTACATACGAATACAACAGTATAAAATGCAAAACCTACAAAATACAACACAAACCAATAGAAACACTATAAAAAAAGGAAACAACAGCAAACTATATAAATTACAAGGACTACATCAGAATACAACAGAATAAAATGTGACACAAAAAAAAACAGAAACCAATGAAAACCACTATAAATACATAATGAAACCAGAAAACAATAGAAATTACTGGGACTACATCAGAAAACAACAAAATAAAATGTGACAGAAACAAAAAAAATACAAACAGAAAGGAAAGGAAACCTTTAGAAATACAATATAGAACCACGAAAAACGACAGAAAACAATATAAAATATTTGGCCTACATCAGAACACAACAGAAACCAATATAAATTACTGGGACTACATCAGAATACAACATAATGAAATACAACAGAAACCAATGAAAATCACTAAAAATAAAACAGGAAAAGACAAAACGCAACAGAAACCAATATAATTATTGGACAACATCCAAATACAACAGAATGAAAAGCAGAAAACCTACAAAATACCACATAAACCAATGTCAACACTAGAAATACAACAGGAAACCACAAAAACACAACATATATCAATATAAATTACTGGGACTACATAAGATTACAACAGAAAAAATGTGACAGAAACCAATGGAAACCATTATAATTACAAGAAAAACCACCAAAAACAACTGAAACCTACATATATTACTGGTACTACATAACATACTGGAATGAAATGTGCCAGAAACCATCAGAAATACAACAGAAATATCAAAGCACAACAGAAACCAATAGCAGTTATTAGGACTACAACAAGATACAGCAAGAAATGTAACAGAAACCAACAAAAAAACAGAAACAAATCGAAATTACTAGAAACACAATAGAAAACTAAAAAAAAGAAAAAAATACAAATTACTGAGATTGCATCAGTATACAACAGAATACAAATAAAGCAATGAAAACAACAGGAAACCACAAAACAGAAAACCATAGAAACTACTGGACTACACAGGAATACAACAGAATAAAAAGCTACAGAAACCAATGGAAACTATAATTACAACAGAATAAGACAAAATAAATAATATAAATTACTGGGACTACATCAGAATAAAACAGAAAGAAAAACATTAAAAACTAACAAAAATATAACAGAAACAAATGGAAACCACTATTATTAAAACAGGATACTGCAAAACACAACACAAACCAATAGAAATTACTGGAACAACATTAGAATAAAACAGAAAGAAAAGTAACAGAAACAAACAAAATATAACAAAAACTAATGGAAACCACTAGGTATTNCATTAGAATAAAACAGAAAGAAAAGTAACAGAAACAAACAAAATATAACAAAAACTAATGGAAACCACTAGGTATTAAAAAAAAAACTCATTAGAAACCAATAGAAATTACAGAGACTATATCGGAATACAACAGAATAAAATGTGACAAACAAACAAAATACAACAGAAAACAATGTAACTCGAAAGACAACATAAAAAAACAAAAAAAAAATAAGAAACAGATATAAATTACTGAAATTACATCAAAATACAACATAATGAAATGCGAGAGAAATCATCAAAACACAACAAGCAAATGGAAACACTAGTAATATATCAAAAACCCAAAAATCACAACAGGAATCAACCGAAATTACTAGAAGTACATCAGAATACAACAGAATGAAATGTGACAGAAACCAATAAATACAACAGAAACCAATGGAAACACTAGAAATACCACAAAATAAAATGTGACAAAAACAAATGCCACAGAAACCAATGGAAACAACTAAATTACAACAGAAAACCACTAAATACAAAATAAACCAACATTAATTACTGGGACTACATCAGAATACACTGGAATGAAATGAGCCACAAACCAACAAAATACAACAGAAAACAATAAAAACCACCTGAAATAAAACAGGAAACCACAAAATATGACAGGAATCAAAATAAATTACTGGGACTGCATAGGAATAAACCAGAATGATATGCAAAAAAAAAAACACCACACACAACAGAAACAAATGCAACCCACTAAAATAAAAAACAAAAAACAACAAAACTCAACAGAAACCAATAGAAATGACCAGGGCTATATCAGAATACAACAGAATGAAATGTGACAGAAACCAACAAAATACAAAAGAAACAAATGGAAACCACTAGAAACACAACAGAAAACCACAAAACACAACATAAACCAATATATATTACTGAGACATCACAATACAAATAAATTAAATATGATAGAAACCTATAAAACAAAACAGGACCAATGGAAACACTAGAAATACAACAGAAAACCACAAAACACAATGGAAATGAAAATGAAACAACAGGATGTCCTCAGAAACCAACACTATGAAGTAAAATATAAACCACCTGTACACAAGAGAAACCAATGGAAAACACTGGGATGACATCAGAATACAACAGAATGAAATGAAACCAACAAAATACAACAAAAACAAATGTGTGCTGCCAGTTTGAAAACTCTGATGTGAACCGCACATTCACGAGTCCTTTATGCCCACTGTGACTGCCACAGCCTTGTCCACACACCAGACACACCACACCGACAAGCTTGTGGGCACGAGTGCAAGTGCATTAGTGTGTCTAATTTATTCAGTGTCAGTGTATTTCATCAGTGTATGCATAATAGCGTCAGTGTATATAGTTAATATCATTTGTTTTGTCATCATGGCAGACAGTCTGCACAGCCACAGCCAGAGACATGTGACATTTTACATTTGGCAATACTGTTGCTGGTATGATGGAAACATTTAGAATAAGTATTATAATTTTTATTGTGTATTGTTTTAGGGAAAATTATGTACTATTAGTTAAATTTAATTCATGTCCCTTTCATCCCATTATCATTTTTAGTGTATATTGTGTTTCATCGTTTCACCGCGTGGCGTCGGCTGCGCTCAGGTGGCGGAAGCCGGCGCACACTTCCGCCCAGTACTCGTCAGCACTTCAATGGATCCGGACTTGTAAGCTCTCTCGCTCCGCAGAGGCCATAGCAAATACATCATCAGTTGAGTTGCCACCCAGTGACATCCATATTAATTTAAATCATTATTTTCATCTGTTTCATTATTTGACCTGCATAGCGCCGAGGGGAGAGCGACGTTATTATTTATCGGGAATTGTTAAGTGCATTCGAGTTTCCCATTATAAAGACCACGTGGTCACTCGCAGTTTCCGGGCCATTCAGGCCACGTGTCTTGTGTATAGTTGTGTGTACAATAACGTGTCTCGGGTAATAAATACCTCAACAAGCATCGTTCGTTTTATTTATAATTAATTAAGGCATGCGAGGTGGCCTACAGCCTCGCCAGAGTGTGTGACGGAGTGTTCACCAGAGTCCCCTAGGCCGTTGACCCGAAATGGCCCTACATCTCATCAGCTCACCGCAGAACTGTGGCGCCGGGCAAATATATATCACTTCAGCAACTCTGGTAACACCGCGGGTCAAGCTGGCTTTTCCACCGTAGCCAGGCTTGACCAAGTCAACTCTCCACTGGAGTTCACTCAAAAAATTTATTTTAATGTGATAATTAACTGTATAATTTCTGTCCAGATAGATAAAAATTAGTAACGATTTATTTTTTCTTTTAGTTATTAATATAATTCTATTACAATAATTGAATAATCTAATATTCTAACATATATTATTTTCTGCACACATTTCAAAATGAAACTGCCACTACTTAAAAAAAATTAGTTTTCATCTTATTACTGAAGCTTATGTCACAACACAACAGAAACCAACAAAAAAAATTAGAAACCAATGAAAACCACTGGTAATACAAAGGAAACCAACAAAGAACAACAGAAACCCCTGGAAATCTTTAGAATACAACAGAAGCCACTATAATACAAAAAAACCCAATGGAAATCATTAGGTTACAATAAAAAACAACAGACAGCAACCCAACAGAACCCAATGGGAAGAGACCAAATCCCATATTAAATACAACATATGTTACAACAGAAACCAACAGCTTAGATATAGAAACAGACAAAAACTTGCTGTTGTAAATTTTGGTAGAGCATTGATTGTGACTCAGAAAACATCACCTGCATGAGGCGCACAAGTTATTCCTTCCAAGAGTTTTGTACCTGGAAGGCTATTATGATGTGGTACTTTATTTTTTCTCTATCTTTCTGAAAAATCTTCATATTGTATTTGAACTCCTCTACCTGCTACTNGGCTATTATGATGTGGTACTTTATTTTTTCTCTATCTTTCTGAAAAATCTTCATATTGTATTTGAACTCCTCTACTTGCTACTTCTGTTTATGTGGATGTCATGTTTGATGTTGGACTGATGCTGATGTTTTTACGAGATTTTGGACTGTATATCTTGCCAGCCAGAACACGAGTTATACTGTGATNCATTGATTGTGACTCAGAAAACATCACCTGCATGAGGCGCACAAGTTATTCCTTCCAAGAGTTTTGTACCTGGAAGACTATTATGATGTGGTACTTTATTTTTTCTCTATCTTTCTGAAAAATCTTCATATTGTATTTGAACTCCTCTACCTGCTACTTCTGTTTATGTGGATGTCATGTTTGATATTGGACTGATGCTGATGTTTTTACGAGATTTTGGACTGTATATCTTGCCAGCCAGAACACGAGTTATACTGTGATNATTGGACTGATGCTGATGTTTTTACGAGATTTTGGACTGTATATCTTGCCAGCCAGAACACGAGTTATACTGTGATGAACTGCACTTGGGACACTTTAGTGGAGGAGGTTGTGAGTCAAGTTTGCCCTCACGTGTGAAAACGGAGCTGCTGTGAATTCACCTATCGATTCCTTCTCTGTATCCCCCCTCCTCGGATTTGATTCTCCATGTTCCACCACTACCTCTCATTCCCAGCGCAAGCGCTAAGGTTTTGCTACTGTGTTTAAATACGCCAGTATGGCATTTTTTTGGGTCACTTTGCTTCTTGTTTTTTGCTGGGTCTCCCTGACAGGAGCTGCGTGTGTGCTGGTAAGGTCATGGTGACGTAGGATTGTGTTTGATTTTTGTGATGTAAGTCACGTTATNCAGGAGCTGCGTGTGTGCTGGTAAGGTCATGGTGACGTAGGATTGTGTTTGATTTTTGTGATGTAAGTCACGTTATTCAGGGCTACTAATATACAGGCATTTTATGTAGTTGCAAAAAATTTAATTCATTTTGATGCCCGTTCGAAGGTCCCTTTGGCCAGCCACTTCTGGGCATAGTGTGTTCTCTACTTAGTAGAATTTTAAATTCTATCCCTATTAACTGAATGTGTGAGCCTTTTAAGGTTGGCATTGCCTGATGTCAATGTCTAATTGGAACGAGTTTCACTCGTTACCAGTTCGTTAGCAGTTGGCCAGTTTCTTAAATGGCACGCAACCTGTACATTTTCTCGCAGCTATAGATATTAAATATATTAACGGTTAATGAGCCATTGTAATCTTAGCATGAGTATACTGCCCTCTCTTTTTAAAAATATTTCCTATTTTGTGCCACAGCTTTAATGGCCTGCATGGTGCCTGTGGCACTGTGAACATTTTAATACGTTTCCACCGACATTTCATTCATTTGTCATTTCGCTTTCATTATTTTTTCTTTGAGTGCGAAATCAAGTTTTATAGTATGTGATGGGCTAAAGTGTAAATGGGACATTAATCTCGCATCACAGCAATTTTTCTTATATTGCATTTTGAATTTGGCAGTTGGCTTGAGAAAATTTGGGTGCTTTGCAGATTTATTTTAAATGTTTTGTACATGTGCTACTGCGCGTGGTTTGCCCATTCAATTTTAGTCAATTATGCCAAATGATAGCTTCAAGACAGTGTATTTAAAGATTTGTGGTATATATCTATATTTTTTAAACTTTAATTAATTGCCAGTGAGACTTTCTTGCTATCTTGTATATTTTAAAGACTAAAAAATGTTTTGAGAATTTTTTTATTACATTTTATTTAATTTTGAAATTACGTATATTTCCCAATTCATTACTTTATGTGGCTAATTTGTCACACCTTTATTCCTTCACACTATCTCCAACCCAGCACACCTACAATACTGACCCACATTCTCATTGTTACAGTCTAGTTACGGTTTATTCATACTTTTTGAATCAAACTTTTGAAAGATNACGTATATTTCCCAATTCATTACTTTATGTGGCTAATTTGTCACACCTTTATTCCTTCACACTATCTCCAACCCAGCACACCTACAATAGCATGACTGACCCACATTCTCATTGTTACAGTCTAGTTACGGTTTATTCATACTTTTTGAATCAAACTTTTGAAAGATCCCCCCCCCTTCCCCCCTGTATGACGTGTTTGGTTATTTCCTAAATATGCTATATATCGCAAGTATTTTATACTTCTGTTAACCTAAAAGGTACTTATTTTTTTGTTAAATTGAACTTTTACTTATATTTTATTTATAATTTAATATTTCATTTATAATTAATATGAATAAAAACAGGGAAATAATATATGTGTTGGTAATGTCTAGTAACAAATAGTTCTTACACAAAATATTATTTCACTTAGTGTGCACGAATGCGGTGCATTGTCCTTTTGGTGTAATTTATTATACTCGGTTAAGCTTTGTTTGTATGAGGCGGAGGAACATCCTGGAAGTAAAAATTTAGCTGGGATACAGAAAAGTTGTAAGTAATCATGAATGGACTATAGGTAAACAGGATGCGTACAGGAAAAACTAGAAAAAGGAAATTGTAGGAAGAGGAAAAATTAACAAGTTTGATACAGTAACAATCAAACATGAGGCCTGGAAACTGGATATGCCAATTTTTACTGTACCTGTTGCTGGAAGTGCAAGGATACTGGGTTTGAGTCACAATTATGACATAAGAGCACATGATGTTTGGGTCAGTTTAGCATGTGCGTCCCTGATGTCAGGTACCAAGAAAGCAGAGGCATTAATGAACATATGAATTAAATTAAGTTGACAGAACTGCTGCAGATGTTGTAAGAAGTTAAGAGCTCGGCCTGTAGGGCGTATGAAGTGCGTTGCAGAGGTTTGGTATAAAGCACGAAACTAAAAAATGGTAGGATGTAGTAATGTCTAAACATTAAAAGCATTTAAGATATGTTTTGTGACCAAAGACAAGTACAAGTTCTCATTTCAACTCCAAGGACTATTTTTGGGCATGAAAATGGCCTAAACAGGTGCTTCCAAAATCATTTATAGGTGCTAAATTTTTCATACAGAAACTTCAGAGATGTCTTGAGAAACACATCAAACTTTTATCATTACTAGTGTGCCATAAAAATATAGGACCGCTACATAAAGTCACATTCAGGTGAGTTGCTGACAGAAAACTGCACACCAGATAAGATCCATGCGCTTAGATGCGATGAGGCAAGTGGTGAGTTAGCAAGAGTCGGCCTTAGAGCTCATGCATTTCAAAGTTTTGATTGCAAAAAATAGCTGCAGACAGGTGGAACTCTTAAAATGTAACACAATAAACAACAGGAAACCAAAACATATACAGTAGTGGCATTATTTGCACATTTAACAAGGCCTTAAAATTAAAAAAAAAAACTGCCACAGTAAAAACATATTTATATCTCCATCTATAAACCTATCTTTCCATCTAACCATCTATATCTTTAGCTATCTATCTCTCCATTTATCTCCATCTATCTCATCATCTATGTCTCCATCTCTCTATTTATGTGTGTGTGTACACAGTTGTGTTTTACAAGTGCCCTTTTACTGGAAAATCAACAAGAGAGCAACAGCCACTTCCTTTNCCATCTATCTCATCATCTATGTCTCCATCTCTCTATTTATGTGTGTGTGTACACAGTTGTGTTTTACAAGTGCCCTTCTTACTGGAAAATCAACAAGAGAGCAACAGCCACTTCCTTCATACATCACCTCCATAGCTTTCTCTTCCTCTTCTATTTTCTTGTCCTCATGCTCTTTCAACTTGCGATGTTCCATATGTTCCCTTTCCAGCAGATACTGACTTTCGAAATGATATTCTAGCCTTACTTGGTATTTTGGCTTCTCTTCAACTTCTTTCTTCATATCTGTCTCCTAAATAAATATCGAAACAATTAAAGCATCTCTCACTTACCTGCTTCAACAATATTTTTTTCATGCACCACACCTACACCGTCGAATCACATTATTATGACGACCTGTAGTATCCAGAGTAACCGTCCTTCGCAGCACGGACAGAAGCTAGACGAGCTGGCAGTGACTCAGTCAGTTGCTGATAGGTCTCCACGGGTATCTGGAGCCATGCTGNTGGACAGAAGCTAGACGAGCTGGCAGTGACTCAGTCAGTTGCTGATAGGTCTCCACGGGTATCTGGAGCCATGCTGTCTGCAGTGTGTCCCGCAACTGTTGAAGGGTACATGGCGAAGTAGACAGATGGCGAATACGACGATCGAGGTAGTCCCACAGATGTTCAATTGGATTGATATCGGGGCTGTTTGGGGGCCAGGGAAGAACTTTCAAGTCTTGATCATGCTCTTCCAGCCACGTGCGGACACTTCTAGCTGCGTGGCAAGGCGCATTATCGTGCTGGAAGATCCCATCCTCCNTGCTCTTCCAGCCACGTGCGGACACTTCTAGCTGCGTGGCAAGGCGCATTATCGTGCTGGAAGATCCCATCCTCCCAAGGAAAGACAATCATCAAGTACGGGTGGACGTTATAGCCGAGAATGGAGTCATAACCAAATCGATCAAGAGTGTCTTCCATGCAAATGATGGAACCTAAAGAATACCACGAGAACATTCCCCAGACCATAACACAGCCCCCACCGCTTTGTGTCCGTCCAGCAATGGATGCAGGGTGTCACTTCTCTGACGTTTCTCGCAGGACACGCTGAAGTCCATCCATTATATGCAGGTGAAACAAATGACTCGTCGGAGAAGGCTACCTGTCGCCAATCAGCAGCGAACAGTCGACATACTGTCGAGCAAATTCCAGTCGTTTTCGTCGATGCACCCGTGTTAGCATGGGTGCAGTTAATCTCTGTCTACTCCGGAGCCCCATTCGCAGAAGGGTTCGCTGAACTGTTGCGGTAGACACGTCTCTGGATGTCCCCTGGTTCATTTGGATGGTGAGCTGTTTCACTGTAGCCTGTCGGTTGTCCTTCATGCACCGTCGTAGTCGACGTTCACATCGGACATCAATGGCGCGTGGAGCTCCGCAGTTTCCACAAGGTTATTCCCAATGGTGCCATTCGTCCATTCACGATACACCTGTACCACAGAGGCACGTGAACAGTTCACAAACGTCGCTGTTACCGAAATACTGTCCCCCATGGCCCGAAAGCCGATGATCATCCCTTTTTGCAACTTGGTTAAATCACTTCCCTTACCCATGGCAGCAGGAAGTGCAGTGTGTACAGCCATTATATACCCGCTTCACCAGCCCATATCACGGGACATGTGTCATGGGCTACGCGCTGCAGATGGCACTTCTAGCAGGTGGACATAATAATGTGATTCGACTGTGTATTTATAATTAATGCTGTCATAATGTTGTTGCATGCACACCCATTTGAACTAATACTTGATAAAATTACACTTGGTTCCCCACTCGGTCCTCATGACAATGAAAACATCCTTTGCAAGCCAAATGTAACAAAAGTAGATTAAAAATGAGGAATGACTGCACAAGAAGCATTAACTAACCAGACACAGCTCAAAACCTCACAATTCTGTATGGTGTTGCTTTGTAGTAAGCTCCAAGCCATTTGGGTAATGACGACCCTGTGCTCGTAAGTCAGGCGGCACATCCTGGGGATCGAGCTGTAACTGCAACCTTCTTGGCCTCTACACTATCAAGNCTGTGCTCGTAAGTCAGGCGGCACATCCTGGGGATCGAGCTGTAACTGCAACCTTCTTGGCCTCTACACTATCAAGAGACAACGATCATTCTCATTCTTGAAAAGTAAACATTTCCAAGTAACACAGAGGAGTACTGAAATGCAACTCCACGAAGGCAAATTCATAAAATAGTTTTACACAAGACGGCTTGGACAGGTTTATGAAAAGTTGGAGGTCTTAATTAAAATGTGTAACACTGGTGTCAGAAATGGAATAAAGGCATTTATTTAATAATTGTTTATAATAGAATCATGCAGTAGGCCATTANTAACACTGGTGTCAGAAATGGAATAAAGGCATTTATTTAATAATTGTTTATAATAGAATCATGCAGTAGGCCATTAACTAGTACAATAACTTTGTAAAAATAATAATCATAAAAGGCTGCAAAATTTTTAAAGAGTATTGATAATGCTGACAGTAGCGATAAAACGGGGATCCGGGGACACCGATTGCTGACAGGTGCTGTGGTGCTGCCTGAAACCACCCGATGCTTCAAAATATCCTGTTTTCTCCAATTTCACCTATTTGACATTCGAAAATGCCTGTTTTTCCCCACCTCCCTTGAAACTACCAAAATTTCGCAACATTTGTAACAAAAATTCTTGCTCCTCACTGTCTAAATATCAGCAAAAGTTGTTAAAACGTCAGCCACACTACAAAGTCGATACGATGTTATATGTCAATAGACTCGTAATTTCAAGGCGAACACGATCGTGGTGTCATAACCGTTGTGTAACCCAATAAAATAACGACAATTTTGGATTTAATAGGTATGCCTCCCCCACACACACCCCAGTCAACCAGCTAGTCCCGGCACCTCGCCTTACCATTCCCCCTTCACCGCCCTAAATATCGCAACCAGCGTCCATTCAATTTTTTTACTTTGATAGAAGTGTCAAAAAAAGTGATTTATAACATTGCATTAAGCATGGTTCCCAAGCATCGGGAATTATATCGGAAGGATCAATATATATATATATATATATATATATGTGTGTCCCCTCCCCCCAAAGTCCCATCACCACCACCCACCAGCACAAAACTGCCCTCCTCTCATCCCAAAACCATAAATCCCTTCCCCCCATCACCACCCCCATCTTGACTACCACCTTCCTCACACTCCACTTACGAAATCTTGATCATGTATCAACATGTTCGCACAAGGCTTGCGGCTGACCGGCCTCGACAAAACAATTGTCAAGCTATCCGACGTCTAGGAACTGGTGCATTCATAACCAATTAAATTAATTTTATTCAAACTTATTTTATTTAACATTAGAAAAAATCTTAACGTTTTAAAAATACTGTTTAATGTTCCAAATATGTATGTTTAATGCAAAATATAATTATAAAAGTTAAATGACATAAACTTTGCATTTTTCCATGACCGCTGGTAACATTTTAAAAAGAAATATTTCACCTGGTGGCAGGTGGAATTGAAAACTCAACCCTTTGGGCAGGAGGAGCACACCTTAACCTTTGGCTATAGGAACACAAAATGACTGGCGATGCTTAAATATTGTATATTAGTCATTCAAATAACCTAACCACATTCCTCTGTGCCAATACTTAACTTTTTAATATATTAAACATATAGTTTTATTTTATTTGTAAATTATTTTTACATTTAAATTTTTATAATCATTGCAAGTATGTCTTATGAACACGATCGTGCCTATTCTAAGTTATGTTTATACAAACAGCATAGAAAATTATAAACATTTTTGTTTAAGTTCATTGTATTTAGCAATTGAAAAACTTTTATTTTTTTATTTCAGTCGGATCTGAATCTTTGTGCATCTATGCCTAAATAGAATTTTTTTTATATTTGTTTTAAATAATTATGCAACAAACCATATTTTCGCAAGTCGGGATGTAAGCAAGCGAATATTTATAGGCATAGGCAAATATAGATTGCAAACTCTTAGGCCCAGGCTCCCGAAATTCAGTTTGCAAGTATCATTTCTAGCTGTGAGAATGTATCAATGTGTGGATAAGCCTCCTTATAGGCATAAAGGTTAGCTAACTTTGAAGAAAAAATATTTGCATCGTGATTTTATAGCAGTGATAACGAGACATGATTGAAACAAAAAAAATTTCTATTTTATGTTTTATCGAATTTATTTACTATAATAGTACACAAGCACTCACAAAAAATTCATTTTCATTCATGCACAGTGCAAACCTTTATACATTCCCTACAACCCATTTTAACACCAATCCAAGTTTTTTTTCTCCATATTCATAAACTTCATGCCATCGTGGGGAGCTTGAAGTTGAACTCTTCGCAGCAGCAGCGATACAGTGCTGGACCCACTGGCCGGGCGTGCAGGCATGTCGGGTTTGGCAGCCGGCTCCGTTGGACACCAGCCTCCCCTCGTCGCATCTGCAGACCCTTACCTAGGTGGGAACTGCAAGGGAGATTTACTTCTTCTTTTTGAGTCAGCTGTTGGAAACATAGTGCAGCCCACCAATTTATCCAGTAGAACAGACTGAGGTTCTAGGAATTTGTCGGCCGAGAATCAGTACACTTATCACTAAGAATGAAGGAGTGGCTGTGACAGAAAGATTTAAACTGTTTGATTCAGCGAAAAAAAAAANAGTACACTTATCACTAAGAATGAAGGAGTGGCTGTGACAGAAAGATTTAAACTGTTTGATTCAGCGAAAAAAAAAAATTTATATTTCAAATCATTTTTTAAAGAAAAAATGCGAACACCATGAGAGAACTCTCATACTCTGTNGAAAAAAAAAATTTATATTTCAAATCATTTTTTAAAGAAAAAATGCGAACACCATGAGAGAACTCTCATACTCTGTTCGCACCAACATGTACGAAAAAACCACGAAATCTTAGCTTCATTTGANAAAATGCGAACACCATGAGAGAACTCTCATACTCTGTTCGCACCAACATGTACGAAAAAACCACGAAATCTTAGCTTCATTTGAGACGAAGCTGAAGATGGAGTCTTTGCATTCATCTTCACTTGTGAGGCAGCATGAGTAGTTATATATAGTCGATTCCGCAGCCATTTTTCCCGTTTTTTCCCCTCGAAATGTCCCGTTCCCCCCAAAAAACATCAAAGTTTCCCAAAATTCCCTAAAAATTTCCCAAATTTCCCCAAAATTTAAAAACAAATTAATTTTGAAATTTTTTTCAATGACTCTACAATGTGGCTAAATGACTCATTTTTGGGCAATGAGGATTGAGAATTCATGAGGAGTTTTCTCATAGTCTACCCTTACCATACTTCACCCCCTTGCATTCCAAGCTGGAGGGGGGTTATCTCAGAGTCTTCCCAAATATGATATATGGCCACTTAAGCCATATGCGAACTTATAAATAAGCATAGTTGACCGTAATTCCCGAACCGTTTAAGATGTACTCATCAAATTCATATCATAGACATCGACGTAGATAAGGAAAACTAACAAATGGTCATTTAAGTCCTATGCGAACTTATAAGCATAGTTGAACGTAATTCCCGAACTGCTTAAGATGTACTCATCAAATTCATAACATTGGCTTCGTCGACAACAAGGAAAATTAACACATGGTTATTTAAGCCCTATGCATACTTATAAGCATAGTTGATCATAATTCCCGAACTATTTAAGGTACAACCAGCAAATATATAACATAGGCAAAAGGGTGTTCTCCGAGTCTTCCCTGAATCCCGACTGGCCCCTACATCATACTCTTGTCTATGTTATGTATTTACTGGTTGTACCTTTAATGGTCCGGGAATTATGATAAACTATGCTTATATGTATGAATAGGGCTTAAATGAACATGTGTTAATTTTCCTTGCTGTCGGCAATGCCAATGTTATGAATTTGACAAGTACGTCTTAAGCGGTTCGGGAATTATGTCCAACTATGCTTATAAGTTCGCATAGGGCTTAAATGACCATGTGTTAATTTTCCATTTTTGGCGGCGATGCCTATGTTATGAATTTGAGGAGTACATCTTAAATGGTTCGGGAATTACATCCAACTATGCTTATAAGTTCGCATAGGGCTTAAATTATCATTTGTTAGTTTTCCTTGTCTGCATCGATGCCTATGATATGAATTTGACGAGTACATCTTAAACGGTTCGGGAATTATGGCCAANTTCTGCATCGATGCCTATGATATGAATTTGACGAGTACATCTTAAACGGTTCGGGAATTATGGCCAACTATGCTTATAAGTCAGCATAGGGCTTAAATGACCATTTGTTAATTTTCCTTATCTACGTCGATGCTTATGNGCCAACTATGCTTATAAGTCAGCATAGGGCTTAAATGACCATTTGTTAATTTTCCTTATCTACGTCGATGCTTATGATATGAATTTGACGGCTACATCTTAAACGGTTCAGGAATTACGGCCAACTATGCTTATAAGTTTGACGCATTCTGCGCCCCTATATTTTATTCGTCAGAACACATGCTCTGGCGAAGCTCGCAGGAGGACGACCGCAATAAGGATTAAGGGTTTTGCGGATGTGATGGGAGAATGGCGCCAGGACGGCCTGGCGGAACGACCACGTGCGGAGAAAGGCAGTGGCAGCTGCATCTCGCAGCTGCCAAGGGACGCGGAGCCCACACCAGCGGCTGAGTCTGTCCCGGGCCAGGTTTCAGCAATAAACATTGAGAGCTTTTAGCGGGCGTGCTGAGAGAATAACGACATGCTATCTGGAGGCATAAAAATAACACGTGCGCTGAACCAAAGGGGCCACCCAAGAGTTCCCGCACGTGCAGAACGGAACAATAAACTTCCAGGCCAGAATCAAGGGGCGACGCCAGGCCGACTGCGGACCACAGGAGCAGCGGCCACGTGTTTTACGACTCAGGGGGGACGCGGCAAGCACCCTGGCCACGTGCAGGGACGGTGCAAGTTGAATATGGCGATCGAGCCTACAAAACCACGAGGAGGAGGGAGGAAGAGATCAGTCAGTCGAGGATCGAGCAGTCAGGCAGTCAGTCGGCGGACCTGAAGCGAGGCGTCTGGGTCGGAGCCGGACGAAGCCAGTGCGATGATCGATCAGTCAGTCAGACGTCGTCGAGCGAGCAGTGCGGAGAGAACCGGGAGTTCAAGAGGTCGTAGAGACGCCCACTAAGTGCCGGAGCAGTCCCAAGTCGCCAGCCGAGAGAAGACAGCGCCTCCATCCAGATAAGTAGAATCATCCAGCGTCTTGCCTCCCCCCCTTCCACGATGCGGAGCGCCGCGCCAAACAATACGGAGCCTACGTATAAAAGGGAAGGGGAGTGTTGTTTCGTGTGTACATGTATGAGTGGCCCTGTTAAGCATTAATAAAACTGATTTATTGGTAACCTGAAAACGAGGTGAATTTATTAGTAAATTGGACCTAGAGACAATAGTGTCAACGTATTCCTACGCCCTAACACTGAGGGCTAGCCTCAATTGCTGGTGCCTTACGCAGAGAGCAGATTCAATACCTACTTATAAACCATAGCATTGGGCAGGTATCAAGTTCGCATAGGGCTTAAATGGCCATATATCATATTTGGGGAGACTCTGAGATAACCATCCCAGCTTGGAATGCAAGGGGGTGAAGTATAGTAGGGGTAGACTACGAGATAACTCCTCATGAATCCTGAATCCTCATTGCCAAAAAATGAGTCATCTAGCCACATTGTGGAGTCATTAAAAAAAATTTATAAAAATAAATTTTTTTAATTTTTTTGGAAAATTTGGGAAATTTTTAGGGAAATTTTGACGTTTTTGGGGGGAAACAAGACATTTCGAGGGGAAAATGGAAAAAATGGCGGCAGAATGCAAGAGCAGGAGGTTTCTGTGGCGGGGCTCCCTGGCTCCCTCCCGCGATCCTGTCTTCGAATCGGCTATATATAACTACTAGCATGGTTTATTGTGGTAGAAAAATTCATCACCCGTTGGGTAACAACAGTCTCCTCGTCACATGTCCGGATGCATTATCTGCTACCTCTTCTCAAAGGAACAGGGCATGTGGGATTTTCTCTAAGTGCTTCAATGTATTGCATTTATAAAATATAATGGTTTCCTCATCACCTTGCTTTCATGTTTCTTAAAAGTTTTTTATGCATGTGATTTTTTGACGTGACAACGTCTTAAATTAGGTTGCGGCTGGGAGTCACTTATGAAAAAGTGTAACGCTCGGTAACGTTACGATGAGTCACCGAGGAGGGGTAATCAAGGGAGGGAAATGAGGGGAGGAAACAGGAGGGGAGCCGAGCCGGCCAAGGAGAAAGCCACCTTGCATGGAAGCAATTCCAAAGACGAACGACGCGGTGGAGCTAGCGTCGCAGTTTTACAATTAATAAATGTAATTAGACGAACCACAAGGAAATTAATAACGCGCTTGATAAATAAAGACGCTCTCGCATTACTAAAAAAATATGTTTAATGAATATTCGTTGCAGTGACAGATATTGTGTTTTTGACGTGACAACGTCTTAAATTAGGTTGCGGCTGGGAGTCACTTATGAAAAAGTGTAACGCTCGGTAACGTTACGATGAGTCACCGAACGAGAGAGAGGCCCGCCGAATGCCTTGCGTCTCTCTCCCACTCAACTATGATCGGTCTGCCGCGCGCGCAGCACTACGTTGTCACGTAAAATCTTCGCCCGTAAAACCGACTTTACAGGCAACCATTTTTTTCCTTGAAAGAAACCGTTTAAAACCTCCTGTTAATTGCTACATCTCATTCCGACTGATAAGCAGTCTGATATTGGCCAGCAAATTCAGAGATTCATAGCCTCACCCGTAGGAAGATGCGCTTCTCATAATTTACGATACTCACTACTCGATTCGTTGCATAATCGCGGTGGGCAAGAGTTTTAAGGACATTTTCCAAAGTTTTTCCAAGTTTCACGAAGTTTTGCGTAAAGAGATTAGGAATGAGAATAGCTGTTATGTGATTTGTTCCAAAATTAAACGTCATCGTCTGTTGGCATGGATGATTTGTCTAGGCGGTTGGTCTTGCTGGTTGGTGTCGTTGATTGTTCTAGACGAAGCTAAGGCCTCATGGTTTTTTTGTGGTATGAAAATGTTTCACCCTTCGGGCAAAAGTCCCTCGTCACGTGTAAGGGCGTATTATCTGCGTTCCCGCCTCGCGGCGAAATAGGGCACGAGAGATTTTCTCAGAGTGCTTCCATGAATTGCATTTACAATATATTACGGTTTCCTCATAGCTTCGTCTTCATTTTTCTTGGTTCGTTTTGATGCTTGTAATCTTTCTCCCTAAAACAGACAGTGTAAAACCTCCTGTTGGTTGCCATTTCTCATTCCGGATGATAATCAGACTTATATTGGTCAGCAAATCCATAGTCTCAACCATCAGAAGACTTGCATTTGTTTTTGTGTGTTTCGAATTGGTGACTCCAACGCTGAAAATTATACCAACCTAGGATAAAAGAACACCTTGGACAGAAGAGACAACAACAAGAAGGAAAACAGCCGTAAGCAAGTGAACGAAAGAATTTTAGATAAAGAGGAAAAAAGAAAGATAAGAAGTAGATAGATAGGGTGGGTAAATATAATACCACCTCTAGTGATTACAATAGGCCAAGATGTCACAACTAAAAAATATTTCACCCCCACAATCCCGGTAAAGGATATGGGTTGTAGCCCCCCAGGAATTGACTTTTAACCTTGGCCAGAAGCCCAAACAGAAGTCGCAGCCCCAAATCCCCGTGCAGGAGTGTACATGCGAAATTGCCGAAGTGAAATACTTGTTGCAACAATCTATAGTCCAAATTGCTGGTGGTGGCACAATCTCTCTCATGATGACATCTGTAGCAGTGTGTCAGGACCTATACGTGCATGCATTCTATAAAAACAGTAATCATTTTCACCAAAAGTGAATAATTCTTTTTAGCTGAGGGTAGATGGTGAGGAGCGAAATAGCTTCAGATTTAACACTTCCACCTATGCCCCCAGGGAAAAAAAGCAAATTAGATTTTTATAGCTGGTGGATGCAGGGAAGGTGAAATCTCTTCTGATTTGACACCCTCGAGGTGAGGAAATGCCCTTGCATCCTGGCCTCATTCACCCAACACCCAGGGAAAGACACGTTATTTTGAACATGCCAGTCCCTCCCAGCTAGCTCATTGCTTCAACAGGCACTATATTCATCATCAATTATAAAGCTGCAATGGCTAACTGAACATTCATCACACTAAAAGTAACACACGTGGCTAGAAAAAAATTCATCTTGCATGTCAGCGTGCTATTAGTAGCTACATCAATAAAAATTTTACATACATACAACACCGTATGCTTACAGTGGATAGAAATACTAATACACTTCTGTTCTTTTCTTCTCTTCTTAATTTCTACCCAATATGACCATATGATACTGTATGAAAGTTTTTTCTTAACTCTCATATCCATATGGCTCTGTCTGTATTCCGCCGTCCAATGTCCATCTCTTGTCGTCCTGCCATGTGAGCACGACTTTGTTCATGTCCTGGGTGTAAACTTCGTGGTGTATGATCTTATATTATTCATGGTTACACGTACGACTTCCTGCTTCAACACTCTTTTGTAATCATCAAATGTAATTTTTTTTCAGATTTGTCTTCTGGACTCTTTTTGCCTTCTTGGTTAATTTGCCACCACATATATAACTATAAATTTTGGCGCGCAGCCCCACAAATTCGTTTATCAGTTCGCCACCGCACTCGTCTTTAAATTTCCCCACAACTTTCTTTTTGGTGGGGGGAGTAGCAGGGATGAGTGGGTGGGTAGGCAATGGCATTCATCTCTTCCATGAGCGTGGGGTTTGCGGCCAGGTCTGCATAATAATCCTGTGTTTCAATTTCATACATTAATGAGTCGGTATCTGTATAGAGTAGATTAATTTTGTCTTTGTACTTATTTCTCATTACATCGTGATGGAACCTATACATTAATGTTTAGGACAAGTCGAGCACTGAAAAGCCGGCATAAATAGGTTTATCACACAATATCGTTTCTTTTTCCATTTTCATCAGGGATAGGTTTTCGTCGTAAATCGCCCTGCACCTGAAGGTGGGCTTGGAAATTGATTTCTTCAGTCTTCTTTCATTACACACTAATTCCATGACTTGTATCTTCCTCATATTTCCATAAGTTTTCCAAATGTTGCATTGTTAATCAGCTTAAAAAATCTTTTTAAAATCATTGTCGGCTGCCTGCCTTTTTTCCATATTGAGGTCGATGTAGGGTTTGAGCCCATGTTCAATTACTTGCTTCGCGTTGATATAGTGAACAATGTAGTTTTTCTTTACTTGCGACGTCGTCAATAATTTTTTGTTCTTGCCATCTGGAGGACACTCGTTGATGAGCAAGAATGGCAGGTCTTTGTGCGAGTCGTAGAGTTCCGCAGGATATTCTATGTCTACCTCCAGCACATATCCAAGCAGACCATCATCTGGCACCGCCGTGATATTGATGTCGGTGCTCACCCACTGGAAGTCACACACGGGGAGGGGCAGAGACATTGCCCAACCGTACAAATTGTTAGCGTCTGCGTACTGGAGGTAGATAGGTGGCTTGCTGGCATTGTACAGGGAAGGAATATACTTGATATTGGCTTTTGCATGATGCTTCACACATTGGACCACTCCACCTCTTATGCCTTTTTCAATGAATAAATACTTGTCGTAATCTGATAGCAGTTCCAGCTCGACATTGCATTGAACGAGAAGCCCGGCGCGCTCATGTAACGGACACAGTCCAGGTCATAGGTTTCCAGGCCCGGTTTCCTAAAGTTTTCAAATACATCTGACAACAACAAAACATCATCCTTCAAATAAAAGTTACAATAATCCAGACTTTAAGTGCATGAGCATAGTCTTCTTCACTTATGGCAGTGTCCGTCAATTTATCATAAAACTTGTTGCTGGGGGCAGCTGCGTCTCTTCAAGTTTCTGCACGCTGTCTATGTAATCATAGGGTAACACTCCCTTTCTCCCTACTAATTCCAGCTCGTCTGGACTGAAGAACTTTGCTGTATTTTTCAGCTGGTCTCTTGGCAGGTTTCCGGCGAGGGCGGCAAGGCTGGCGGACATGAAGCGGAAGGTGTCGATGAATTGGAGTGTGAATCTCTCCCCTAGCGATTTCGAGAACGTGATTAATTTCTCCTCTGCATGTGGGATGATGAATATGTTTTCTTCATCGTAGCCCAGATGTTTTATAATAAAGTTCTCGTCATACGTCAAGTTGTGGAATAATACAGGTAATCTTTTCGGACGACGGTGGAGTTTGTTGCAGTTATTGCAGGAGGCCCCAGTGTAGTTTCCGGTGGATCATGGTCCATTACCTTCATAGGTTCACTTGTTTCATAAATTTCCTTCACTTTATTACCAACATTGAATATTTCCTCGATAAATTTTATGGCAGCATCTTCCCCACTGAAAATCTTCGGCTCCATTGGTGGCAGGTATGATGTCGTGGTCTACTTGAACATAATAGCAAAAACTATAGGTCTCGTGCTTCTTATAAGAGTGCGTGCTGGATGTCTGGGGGTCAGCCTGGCAGTAATAGTAGATTCGCATATCGAACCCCAGCTTTGGCCCGATAGTATCTGGTTCAGTAAAATCGATATCGGCACTGCTAAAAATTTCTGCCTTCAGCGTGTTTCGGTTACAGTGTAGTTCGAAAGTCACATCCGATGGCACGGATTATTGATGGAATTGGCGATGTCCTTCAGTTCGTATGCGCCAGTGGGAATGTTGATTTCCTTCATGCTCGTGCCACATACAGGAATTCGGAACTCATGTTTTCGTCTATGTTGGATATGGAGTTGTAAGTTTGAAAATCCATTAGTCCGACGACTCACTCACCATCCAGATCCAAGGAAAGGTAAAATGTCGTCCTCAACTCTAATGTATTACCACTTAGAATGATGGATACCGACATACTGACTGGGAAATATAGATGCGAACACCTTTTGTGTAAAAAGGTTAATTAACGATCATTTGCCTACGATTTTTTTTTATTCCACCACACCAGAAGTCGAAGACACAAGTGTCCGCAATTTCATTTGTTCAGCATCTGCTACATCTCGTAGTTGTAAGTCAGTTTGCAATTTTTCAGGTACCTCTGCAGTTCGGGTGGTGGACGCAAATTACCGAAACTGTCGTATACACAACGTTTGCCATTTTTGACATATGTTTCCCAGTGTGCACTGTGTCTGGCTGTCATATCCAGATTTATTATGGCACATTCTTCATGTTTAATTTTAATGGGCAAAGCATCTTGCATGGACAAACCGTGAAACTTATATATATTCAATTTGCATGCAAACAGTTCCAAATCCACGTCCGTGAGCAGCCATTTCGGTAGAGATTTCATTAGCATCTACTCCTTCTGCGATGTTATTTTTCACGCACCTCCTCCTCCTTGGTAAGGCCATCGTAAGTAAAGTACTTGCCTATTTTTTTACCCATGGCGATAGCTTCCAGTTTACAGTTGTGGAGACGGTTTTCCTCAAATTGCTTATATTCGATCGAGGCTTGATTCACCACGTTATCGATATTCGTTACAGTCCTGGCGATACCAGGAAGGAATCTTCCCCTCTTTTTCTTCCCTCTCCTCATGAAACTTCGTCTCGCTTTCTTCGCACCCATGCCCATCTTCACCTTGGCTTTCATTGTGTTAGAAATGCCCTACATTGCTATTTTTTCACCAAGCCAGGTGTCTGGTGCGCGATGTATTTCGTACGCATGCGCGAGCATTTTGCCTGCCTGGTACCTGGTTTGCAGATCCTTGTGCTGGGAATAGACGATATAATGCCACTTGCATGCCTCGTCCAGCTCATTGATGCCCGTATCGCAGTGTGTCAACCTTTTGGCTAGCTTGGTTCCTGGCCTGCAGAACATGTATCTGAGAATGTGCAGCTCGAAATATAGATTGTTGATAAGCATATCGCCGAAACTTCTTCCAGATTTGATCTTTCTTCTATGGGTCATCACATGCTAACTGCACTACGAACATATATATATATATATATATATATATATATATATATATATNTATATATATATATATACACACACAGAGGTGACAAAAGTCATGGGATAGCAATATGCAAATATACAGATGGCAGTAGTATCGCCTACAAAATGTATAAATCGGCAGTGCATTGGTTGGGTTTTCATTTGTATTCAAGTGATTCATGTGAAAAGGTTTTCTGATGTGATTATGACCGCACGATAGGAATGAACAGACTTTGAACGCGGAATGGTAGTTGGAGCTCGACGCATGGGACATTCCATTTCGGAAACAACATAATGGTCGCGTTTACGTGAGGTGGCTCGGACACTCGAAATGTGTCGACTCCTGGGTCGACGAGAAGGAAATTCTAAAATAGTACTTACCAATGTTTTAAAAATATGATATATTTATTCTTATGTATTGTTTTTAAATAAATTTAGGATTACCTTACCTTGCATTAATTTCATTCTTGCACTTGCCTGTCCTTATACACAATATTGGGTTGGAGATATCTAACTCGGTGAAGGTGCAGACCTGTGAAATTTCTAACACAGCTCTTCCAACATACATGCTGACTTAGGCTATTTGACACAATGTAGATAGCGAAAACGACATGGAAGCATGTACACATGCATGTGTGCAATTTCTTGACACTGTGCAGGTGCAGGCCTGTGAAAATGCTAACACAGCCATTGCCATGCAAGCACAGATATTATTTTTAAACTTTGACAAGGTCAGCTGCCCCTGCCTGTCAATGCCTGCTCGTAAACTCAACTCCAGTAACCTAAATGAAATAAAAAATTATATTTTATTTTTTAAGTAGATCTTTTCATAATTTTAATTTAAAAAAATATTTAAAAAAAAAAGTGACTAAAAATATTATTACAAATTCTTATTGTGAAATAATGACAACAGAAACTTAAATTGTTTTCCATATAATTTTTTCCCCTTACACATAATATTACATGTACTTATTTTAAATCCTTGTCTCAGCACATGCCCTATCTACTCCGGGGAAACACGAGTTCCCCCAAGAAAAATAAACCTTACTGGTCAGTGGCATTATCCAGCACAATTCCCACTTGCGAAAATCCTCGCCATGGGAGGGAGGGGAGGAATATTTCCTTGTTGAGTGGTGGGATTAAAACATGACTTTTAAGGAGGGACAACTTTAATCTGATGGGTTATTATTGTACTTTTTACTTTATCGTGTAGATATTTTGGTGGTCGGGTTCATGTTCACGAGCTTAATTTCATAGTGGTCGAGGTGAAATACAGATATTCGCATCACATGACTGTAACTGGCATAAATAGTATGGAGATGTTGGACGTGGGTCCAGCAGTAGCGCCATCGAGCGAGGTTGGTACGGTGCCATCGACTTCTGCGGTTGAGATGTCTTCGCTGTTTTCGATCGCACCTTTGGACGAACAGACAGCGCCAGTTCTTACCACAACATCTGTTTCTTGGGCTGTACCATCCAGCTCTTTGGCCATGTCATTTCTGCCAGAGTTTGGGTCATCAGCTGAATCAGCTCCGCCAGAAAAAAACTTATCCCTGCAGCTACTGCGGCAAGGTATTTCCGCACCAACACATCGCACAACAGCATGAAATTCATGGCTGCATGAAGAATCCCGACCGCATTAAATATCGGCACTTACGGTATGGGTCACTGTTCTACCGCAACAATACTTTCTGCAAACATTAAAGGTCATGTAAAGTTAAACTGTGGGCTTCATCGATGCCTCTGTGCCAGTTCTGCGAGAGGGAGTTCTTATAGCCTCCATCGAGGCTGTAATGGGTGGTAATTTCGATGCTAAGCCACCACCACCTACATCAGTATGAATGTACAGTCCACCAACTCATCGCCGAAGCCACTGTATTCCTTAGTTAAAGCTTACTTCCGATGGCCAAACAATCTTGGTCCAGCACTGTATCGCTGCTGCTGCTGCAAAGAGTTCACCATCAAGCTCCCCACGATGCGATGGCATAAAGTTTATGAGAACGGAGAAAAAAACTTGGATTGGTGTTAAAATGGGTTGTAGGGGATATATAAAGATGTGCACTGTGCATGAATGAATATGGATTTTTTGTGAATGCTTGTGTAGTATTATAGTTCAAAAATTTTAAAAACAAAAAATTAGAATTTTTTATTTTTTATTTCAATCCTCTACCATTATCACACTGGTATAAAAATCACCATGATGCGAATATTTTTCTATTAAAGTTAACTATGCCTATAAAAGGCTTATCCACACATTTATACATTCTCGGAGCTAGACACGATCGTGTTCATGAGCCATATATGCATTGATTGGAAAAGATTTTTATAAAAATAACTTGCAAACAAAATAAAGGGATATGTTTAATACATTCAAAATTTAAGCATTGGAACAAACGAATACAGCCATATTGTTTGGATGCCTAATATACAAACTTTTAAGCACCACATTCATTGGGGCGACGGTGGCTGAGCGGTTACTCTGCTCGCCTCCCACCGGGGCGAAACGGGTTAAATACCCGGCTGGGTCACTCCCGGATTTCGCATGTGGGAATAGTGCCGGACGATGCCGCCAGTCGGCGGGTTTTCTCGGGGATCTCCCGTTTCCCCGCCTCTTCATTCCGGCACTGCTCCATACTCACCTCAATCACCCTCATCGGCTCTCAAGACCTCGCTGTTAAGAGCCGCCCAAATTTTTTCAACTAATTTCTTCACCTAATCTCTTCACCTACTCACTCACCACAGTCATTGTGTGTTCCTATAGCTAAATGGTTAAGGGTATGCCCCTCCTGTCCAAAGGGTTTAGTTTTCAAATCCACCTGTCTCCAAATGAAAATTTTCTTTTTTTAAATGTCACCAGCTGTCATGGGAAAATGAAAATTTTGTATCGTTTAAATATTATACATTGATTTTGTATTTAAAAAATACATGTTCGATACATTAAACTATATTTTACTTAAATATTTAAGAATTTTTCAAACGTCAAATAATTGAAGTTTAAATAAAATATATTTAAATAAAATTAATTTAATTATTTATGAATGCAATAATTCTTAAATGTTGGACAGTTCCACGATTGTTTTGTCGAGGCTGGTCAGCTGCATGCCTTGTGCGAGCATGTTAATACATGTTTAAGATCTCGCGAGCGGAGTGTGAGGAATGGGTAGTCATGGAGAAGGGGCGGAGATGCAATTTGCGGGTGACGAGGGGGAAGGATTGTATGGTTGCGGGATGACAGGAGGGCAGTGATATGAGGGTGGGGGGTGGTGATGGGTCTTTGGGGNGATCCTTTAAATATAATTTCCAATGCTTGGGAACGATGCATGACGCTGTTTATAAATGCCTTTTTTTACACTTTTATCAATGTAAAAAAATGGAATAAATGGTGGTTGTAGGGTTTAGGGGCAGTGACGGTAACGGGGGTTATGGTAAGGTTAATTTATAGGATTGGGTGGTGGGTGGGGAGTGGGTGAGAACATACCTATTAAATACAATATGGCGATTATTTGATAGGGTTACATAATGGTTACTTCACAATCGTATTCGCCTTAAATTAAAAAAAAATTTTAATAATTTTATTTTATCGACTTTTTAGTTTGGCTGAAATTTTAACAACTTTTGCGGATATTCAGACACAAAGAGGTGTCNCAATGCTTGGGAACGATGCATGACGCTGTTTATAAATGCCTTTTTTTACACTTTTATCAATGTAAAAAAATGGAATGAATGGTGGTTGTAGGGTTTAGGGGCAGTGACGGTAACGGGGGTTATGGTAAGGTTAATTTATAGGATTGGGTGGTGGGTGGGGAGTGGGTGAGAACATACCTATTAAATACAATATGGCGATAATTTTATAGGGTTACATAATGGTTACTTCACAATCGTATTCGCCTTAAATTAAAAAAAAAATTTTAATTATTTTATTTTATCGACTTTTTAGTTTGGCTGAAATTTTAACAACTTTTGCGGATATTCAGACACAAAGAGGTGTCACTCAACTACACTGAGGAGCAACCATTTTTTTTTGTTACAAATTCTTGGAAAATAGAAAGATTGGGGGGGAATTGAGATTTTGGGGGAAACAGGCATTTTAGAAAGCCAAACGGGCCATTTTGAGGAAAATACGGTAGATTTTGAAGCGTCCGGCGGCTTCAGGCTTCAACTCTCATTAACCTTGGGCAGCACCTCAACCAGAAGTCGGTGCCCCAGATACCCATTTTATAGCTACTACTGACTCGGATGATGTCGGCAGCTATAGGATCATTGAGTGTTTTAGTTAAAGGATCAAGTGATCAAATAAGTAGCGCTAGGGAGCATGTAAATAACGTTAATACTGAAATAAATAGAATAAATGATAAAGTAAGTAATGTCAGAGAATATACAAGTAGCAAATTAATAATGTTAGTGAGCTGGTGGCTATGACTGCTTGACGGGTCAAACTCACTTGTTATAAGTCGTGGCTCAGTTAGTCAGCTTATTTATATAAAAAATATAAAAAGTGAAATGTAATTTTATTACAATTATTTATGGCAGAGAGAGTTACAGTCTAAGTTAAATTAGGTACCTGAATTGAAAAGCGCATTTTAAAAAATAACTGCTGATAAAATATTTTGTCCGCGGTCCAGTCTGACGGCGCATGTGGCCCGCGGCTGCTAATTGAATGGCTCTAATGGTTCCGCGGCCAGAATTCGACTATTGTAAAAACAAAACTTTAATTAGCACGGTGTGAATTCAACAGTTCTAAAATATGTGCACAATAATTATAGGCATTAGGAGAGGTGTTTACTTATGTTACAAAATACCTGACACAGTTTTTTTTTTACACGTCGCGGTTTATTTAAACGTTTTTAGATGTAGTACGAATTTGGTGTGTAATTAATGTCGAAATTAATAAAAATTTATCAAAGCTCAGTAACAATACCACTACGACATAGGTCTTTAATTTCACCTGAAATATGTCATTTGTTGTAAGCATTTTATAATAAAATAAAAAAACTTTTTGTCAGATACTGGCTTATTTTAAATACCACCGGGACTGCAGCAGTTCACAAAATACAACATGTAAAATATTCTGAATCAAGACTAGACAGTTTTGTGGAAAGTTATACTTCGTAATGCTACGCCGCGACGTCTCTGCTTATGCATCGTGATGTTTCTTGTGGCAAAAGCAGGGGTATAATCCAGCATAGATTAGGGGGGGGGGGGG
>NQII01000098.1:346125-359994 GCA_002778355.1 Clitarchus hookeri | reverse complement strand
GCACTCAGTCAGCTCGCGTCGTTAGTAACAAACTAATCACGTTCAAGCATGTACGCGTATTTATTGCGAGTCCGCTGCAAATTTTGATTTCGATTATTTATTTTAAAATAACCTAAACAATAATTCTGTAGTCCACGCGAGCGGAGTCGCGGGCATGGCTAGTTTTCAATAAATGCCAGCATGACAAACGCAGAATGATGATTGCTAGTACGTATTTATAGCATTAGTAGTGTCAAGAGGTTTTTCTTGCCATCAACGACTGAGCAGTCACACAGGTACGAGCCCTCATCTACCCCTTACGCACATCCCCCTAAATTTTTCCCCTCAAGCCGCACGGACACTGCATTCACAGTTTAGTAGAAATTGTAAGTCAGGTGTTACATGTACTTGAAAACAGATATTGTTGTTTCCAACACTAAGGGCTAATGTTTGTGATTAGATGGATAATGAAGGTTTGGGGACAAGGGCTGGGGGCTGAGGCTCAGAGGTTCCACCGCCATTATGGATTTACACCATTTTGTGATATTCATGAATTTAGCTGTCTGCCATCTTGTTTTTTGTCCGCCATTGTGTTTCCCTTTTTAATTCTCTCAAAATTTACTATTTTCCCTTTAAAATGTACTGTTTTTCCCCTCGAAACGTCTAAAATTTATCCTATATAGTAGTAGGAGTTTCTTGTTAATTAATTTTTCGCTTTCCCGCCACTACACCTGCATATCCGCCATGTTGACAGCTCCTAAAAAAACATCCCTATGATGTTGAGCTACTACATTAATAGTCTTATTTAGCTGAAATTAGTAGTGATCCTCAATTTGCCTTACTGGCTCCATTTTAAGCCTGAGGAGTCAGGAGTAATCTTAAATTCGATGGGCTATAAAAATTATAATATTAAATTAAATATACATAGACTATAACAAATATTTTTATTTGCCTTGTAAAATTTACAGATACAAATGTATCAAGCAACATATCTATGAATTCGTATTTTCAAGGACCATTAGATTATGTCACAACCATCGATTTGGTAAAGCATAATTTTATAAAATAAAAGTTATGTATTTCATTTTATATATTTTTATTTAACTTTTACGTGTACCGAGTGACATGTCTACTGTTTCGTATATTTTAGACAGATAAGAATATGCCATCAGAAAATATGATTACGTAGATATGACCAGCGCCATATTATATTTTATATGCATATATAATAGTATTAGCAAATTTACCAAGTGTTAACATACTTTCAAACTTGTAATTTAAAGTCGAATGCTAAAGCAACATTATGAACTTTAATTATTCACACATTTTCGACACCATATTGAATTTAGTAGGCATAGAGAAGCGATGTCTTTTTTTAAAATTAATTATGTAACTAGTTCGAGCCTCAAGTACAACTCAGTGGTTACCCTACCACAGGACATGTTTTAAGTGCAGTATTTCTATATCTGACCCCCACGAACTTATACGCATAGTTGGCCATAATCTCAGAACTCTAAGTTATAGTCACCAAATTCGGACTGTAGGTACTGCTCCTAGCACTAATCAATTTGAAATGTCTCACTATGTCTTAAGCCCTCTTACAAGCATAGTTTGCCGCCAAATTCATTTGATATTCAAACAAGTTTTTTTAATTACTTTTCCGCATTGTGTTGGCGCATTTGTAGGATACTGCCATTTCTCTCTCGAGGACGCTGGCCAGGGGTCTGCGGCTATAACGGAATACCCATCTATGCGGTTATGCTAATCAGATGGTAAGTAGGACAACGCTGCATCAAGTATGTGCATGACTTCTTTTGTGTACTGACTGAACGTACAGCACTTTTTTTTTTCTTGTGCACACACACACAACCTGGCTACGATTAATATGCATCCTAACTCTTTATCCATCGCTCACGTCGGGGGAGTGATGGTAAAAACATTTAATGTATTTTCTCTCGACGAGACGGGGGCTAAAGCGGTATATGAACGATTATTATTGTTTAAACATACACATTTTTAAATATATTACTACTGCTTCTCCCGCATGGCCCAAGCCTATATATGTTTTCGAAAGACATTTCTCTAGGACTCTGGTCAGAGTCTTTGGTTATAACGGAATATAAAGAATTATTTAAATATATATATATTTTTTAATACTTCCCACATTGCTTAAGCCTATATTTATGTTGTCGTATTTTTTTACGAAACCGTCATTTTCTCGAGGACTCGAGGACACAGCCAGGGCCTGAGGCTATAACAGAATATGAAAGATTATTATTTAAACACGTTTAAATGTAAATTTGATTTTGGGAAGTCTCTGAGATAACCTTCCAAGCTTGGCATGTAAGAGCGTGAAATATATCATCTTGTAGGAAGGACTTAAATGTTAATTTGATTTTGGGAAGACTCAGAGATAACCCTCCCAACTTGGAATGCAAGCACATGATGTATATAATCTAGTAGGAAGGATTTAAATGATAATCGAATTTGGGAACACTCTGATATAACCCTCCCGTCTTGGCATCGCGTCCCCCCGTCGAAATGCTACAAAAACTCGCAAAGTCCTCGGAGCCCAAGGCTATGTCATGGCGGGCTCCTCTGCTGGGGCCCGTCAGACCGAGGCTATGTAATGGCTACGTAGCGGGCAATTCTTGTGGAAGTCACCCGAGGCTACGTCTATCCACTCTGACACCGCAGCAATCCTCCCCTGTGAATGCAAGAGCGTGAAGATTAACATGTCCTCTATCCACTGCTATACTGCAGCGCCCGTCGAAATGCAACAAAAACTCGCAAAGTCCCGTAGCCCGAGGCTATGTCATGGCGTCGTGGCGGGCGCCTCTCTTGGGACACGCCTGAGGCTACGTCTATCCACTCTGCCACCGTGACACCCCTGCCTTGTGAATGCAAGAGCGTGAAGTTTAACATGTCCTATATCCACTGCATTACCGCGGCCCCATCGGAATGCTACAAAAACTCGCAAAGTATCGTAGCCCGAGGCTATGTCACGGCGATGTGGTGGGCGTTGCTGTAAGGAGCCATCTGCCCAAGACTATGTCATGGCTGCGTGGCGGGCATCTCTCGTGGGAGCCGCCTGAGGCTATGTCATAAAATCTGGGCGTTGTCTTAGGGAGCCACAGCCTGAGGCTATGTTGCGCAACATCGTGAAATTTTCTATAAACTTTCAAAAAAATTTAAAACTTTTGAAAAAAAAAAAAAAAAAAAATCGAAATTTTTTTGAAAATTTTGAAAAAAATTAATGTTTGGAAAATTTTAGAAACAAAATGGCCACTGTCGCAAAGGAATGCAAGATTAAGTGGTTTTCATACTGGCTGCCAAGATGGCCACTGTCTAAATGGAATGCAAGAGTGTGATGTTTACCTTTTGCTTGGTAAGCTCCTGGCTCTCTGCAATGATGCTGTCTTTAAACCGCCATTTCCTAACTACTTGCAGTCATTTCCAAACCATTTCAGATACTGCTACCAAATATATAAAATAGACATCACTAAAGACATGTCTAAAGCGCTTTTATAAGGTTTGTTAGCTGTAATTTNAAAAAAAAAAAAAAAAATCGAAATTTTTTTGAAAATTTTGAAAAAAATTAATGTTTGAAAAATTTTAGAAACAAAATGGCCACTGTCGCAAAGGAATGCAAGATTAAGTGGTTTTCGTACTGGCTGCCAAGATGGCCACTGTCTAAATGGAATGCAAGAGTGTGATGTTTACCTTTTGCTTGGTAAGCTCCTGGCTCTCTGCAATGATGCTGTCTTTAAACCGCCATTTCCTAACTACTTGCAGTCATTTCCAAACCATTTCAGATACAGCTACCAAATATATAAAATAGACATCACTAAAGACATGTCTAAAGCGCTTTTATAAGGTTTGTTAGCTGTAATTTNAGCTACCAAATATATAAAATAGACATCACTAAAGACATGTCTAAAGCGCTTTTATAAGGTTTGTTAGCTGTAATTTCCGAACCATTTAAGAAACAAACTCCCTATTCATAACATAGGCATAATCCCCAACAACGAAAAGGGCCGGAGGGTCAAGTATGTCCTAGGCCTACTAATTAGCATAGTTGGCTGTAATTTTCGAACCATTTAAGATATAGTCACCAAATCCATAACATGGGCATCACCCCGACAAGGAAAATGATGCAGGGTCAAGTATGCCCTAAACACACTTATAAGCATAGTTGGCTGTAATTCCCGAACCATTTTAAATATAGTCACCAAATTCATTTCATAGGCATCACCCCAACAACGAAAAGGACCGCAGAGTCAAGTATGCCCTAAGGACACTCATAAGCATAGTTGGTTGTAATTTCCGAACCATTAAAGATATAGTCACCAAATTTATAACATAGTCATCGCCTGCGACTATTAACAGGACTGCAGGGTTAAGCTTGCCCTAAGACCACTTAAAGGCATGGTTGCCCAAATTTTCCCTCCCACCGAAGCTATACCCGTTAAATAAACCTGTTCAAAACAAAGACGTAACGAAGTATTGTTTTATATACCCTCAACCTCCAAGGCATCTATAGTCTGTGCCAGTTAACCTTAACTGTAGACCGTACGAACCATTCTGTACACCACAAATGGGGAGTAGCGTCAGCATCAAATTCATATCATAAACATCCCTTCTGGTGAAGAACTGGGTGGTAGGTTCCAGTAAACCTAAAGGTGTCTTATAAGAATAGTCGAACGACATTTCCCATCCACCGAAACTATAGCCAATAAATTCATAACATAGACATCACCACCGACAAAGAACAGGTTGGTTTTATAATTATGCCTTAACCCCTAGTATAAGAATAGTTGGCTACCATTTCCCACCCACCAAATTCATAAGGATAGGTATCACTTCCGATCACGAAAAGGACCGCAAGGTCAAGTACAACTTTGGCCTTCGTATAAGCATAGTTGGCTTCCATTTCCCACCCACAGACGCTATAGTCAACAAATTCATATCATATGCATCACATCCGATGACAAACAGGTTGGTAGGGGTGGTAGGGATAAGTACACCTTAAGCCCTCTTATAAGCCTAGTTGCCTTATGTTTCCACCCTCCGAAACTCCGACCACCAAATTCATTTCACAGTCAAAACTTCCTACTGCAATTAAGGAGATAAGGGCAAATAGATCTTAAGCCCTGTTACAAGCATAGTTGGTCATCATTTCCAAACCTTTCAAGTTAGAGAACATGTAACAACCATCCACGCATGTAAAGAAAATAGGGGTCAGCAATGGGGGTTCAGAACTACTAAATCGAATATGATGTGTACGACTAACACCATCAGTCCAACACAAGGGCCAGTGCATCGAGTCATTGTTAGCCTGGGTAAAACTTAACAACAAGTCATATATTGAAAAATAAAGTGGCATACAATTATACCATATTTTTCCGTATACATCAGCGTCGTTACACTTAAACATGTACGTGTTGACATAAATAAACACCATCAGTCTAGAACAAGCGTCGGGGAAACCGAGTGTAAATGATATGAAACTGCCCTGTACATGAAAAAATCAGTCACATAACAAAAAATAAAGGACTGGCATATATNGAGTGTAAATGATATGAAACTGCCCTGTACATGAAAAAATCAGTCACATAACAAAAAATAAAGGACTGGCATATATACATCACGAGCATGATGTCATAACGAGTCACAATATAATAATAATACCTGATGGAGCCACTGTCCATAATAGTGATATCAGGGTTGCTATAATGCCAAGAAGTCTAGTAAATGCTGGAATGTATGCCAACATGAGAAAGAACGAATAATCACGAGGGTCAACCGCAAAAATGACTACGATACATCAAGTGCGATAAACATTATGTAACTTGTAAAAACTGTATTTCTTTGCTTGCCACAAAACATACATTTAAACCATGAAATGCCCAAGAGAGACATCACTGCTATGCACTGCTGCAAAGAGATAAAAAAAAATTATAAAAGCAAATATTTATAAGCATTTAACCAATTATTTATATTAATGTGCCCATCGAACACTGTATGTCACATTAGGCTAAAAAAAAAACTTTTGCGAAGCCAGGAATCACATGAGCGATAAGGACAACACTGCTGCACGCTGATGCAAACTGATATACAAATAAAATGTAAAGGAAAATATTCATAAGAACTAGTCATCCATGGTAATCACATATCACACAAATGTAGGGTGCTGCACGCTGATTTACACGATGCTAGACAAGACCAGACCATCCTGGTCAGTACAACAGAATAGCAAATGTCTTCGGTACGAACAGAGTTAAACGAAATCGTAAAATTCAGAGTACAACAAACACTCACAAACTAGCAGTTTAACGCGTCCGACACGACCGATGTTGTACTATCCACTAACATTTTGGGAATCTGTAAAGCAACCCAGGCAGTCGACCAGCGACGCGTGCACCGTGCATGTCTCGGCAAGTCGACGGATGGTACATAACAATAGTCAAGAGAGATCCGTCAGGCTCCAGGGTGGCAGGCTAGCCGAGTCACACATACACTTCCCTTTACGAGAGGAATTCGGCTATACAGTACAAGGTAACAATTTATCCCATTTTAATACATCAAGCTGTATATATATATATATTAACATGTGTATTTAAATTATTATTCAAATAAACTGGTGTTGTTACAGGATTTCTTTTCTGTCCACCCTACTTACTTTTATCTCTATAAAAGCAGTTCGTACCACCACCACACATCGCTCAGAACTTCTTTCTCTCGTCGAGAGGACATAGTGAAAATAAAGGGATGCTGTTCGAGTGGTCAGAAAATGTCATCGTCTATGCTGGCATATGGAAAGATTAAATCCCTTGCAGCACTCAACAAAGATACCGAGCTTGCATGCCTGCCTAAAGAATTCCTTCTTTTATATGCACCACATGAAATAAAATCCGTCTACGAACACCTACCAGTGTATCGCAATAAAGGACGAAGAAATTCTTGGCTGTCTTCCATGACTACAATGTTTTCAAGGTAGTGACACTGTTACAGACACACAACATCCCAGAAGCTGGTGTAAGATACATCGGGAGCGCGAGCAGCAGTAAAAGAAAAACAAGGCACCTTCAACACTGAAAGACGAACATGTGTAAAGTTGAGAGGTCCTCTTCGCAGGATAGAAAGCGATCGACCTGATAAGGTAACACATTTCAGTCCAACAACCATGCTGATGTTTGTACCACAAAGCCAGCAGTCATCTACTAAGGCAACCCGTAATATGCAATGCTAATTTTAGCATGCAGTGTGAACAGTATACAAGCGAGCATAATGTAAATACAGACGTCATTTCGTTGGCGAGCATGGTAAAGGAAAGCAGACTGTTATGCCTTCATACATTTACAACGATCGTGTACTCTGCAAATATATGAAGATGAATAAATGATTGCAGACTTACCATCTGTAACACCGTCGGCATCGACAAGAGCAAGGATCCCTGAAGAGTCACTGCAAGCATTACAGTATCAATGTCACTATTGTGGAAATACTTTAATAAAAGTTGTAATGTGCACCGACATGAAAGTTGCTGTTGCATGTTCAGCCCAGCATACAAAGCATTTCACTGTGATAACTGTGGTGCTGTGTTTACCCGCAGTGACAACCTGTATAGGCATAACAAGACATGCAAAGGCAATGTTTGTCGTTCATCGGGAAACGAGTGCAAGTATTGCGGGAAAACATATGCTAACTGCAAACCAGTGCAAAAAGTTATGAAGATAGTAACTATCCATTTGCCATCGTCTACAAGACGTACCCATGAGATAACTGCTGTGCGGTATATGCGAATAAGTGTGTTTTGAATGCTCACAGCAGTAATTATTCTGTAAAAAACAGTCACCATAAATGTTTTGCTAGAATATATGATTAGTAGNTGTGTTTACCCGCAGTGACAACCTGTATAGGCATAACAAGACATGCAAAGGCAATGTTTGTCGTTCATCGGGAAACTAGTGCAAGTATTGCGGGAAAACATATGCTAACTGCAAACCAGTGCAAAAAGTTATGAAGATAGTAACTATCCATTTGCCATCGTCTACAAGACGTACCCATGAGATAACTGCTGTGCGGTATATGCGAATAAGTGTGTCNTACCCATGAGATAACTGCTGTGCGGTATATGCGAATAAGTGTGTCTTGAATGCTCACAGCAGTAATTATTCTGTAAAAAACAGTCACCATAAATGTTTTGCTAGAATATATGATTAGTAGAGCGTGTATCAAATATTGTTATCTATTCTTTATATACGTCAAGTCTGCAAAATAAAGCTAAAGTGTATAAACTATTTGTATTTTATTCATTTATCTTAACACATGCTAATATTAGGTTCACCTCCATCACTAGGAAAAAAATTACCAGATTTTGTCTAAGTCTGAAAGATAATTAACATTTTTGTTTAGTGTCAAGTCTCGAACTCAAGTAGCTACCGACAGCTGCTTGAGCAATACACACAGCTGTTCTAACCATCTTTGTTTCTCCATTCGACCACTAGAGTGCATGGGCATCATCTGTTAGGGTCACTGTGGTCTTCAGCCATCTTAGTTTCCCCTGTCACTTGTCAGGGGGATGCCAACATCGTTTGCATTACCGATGGCAGCCGCTAGGAGCACCAGTGTCAACACACAAGACCGAATTCCGAAGTGCAGCAAGCCGAACATACACCCATGCATGCTGTACTCGATGAAAGTAGCTCAAAAATGCCAGACTAACGAGGTTTCGATCCAATTGCCAATGAGGGCTGCAGCTATACTGTTCCGATAGCACAGGAAGACTGCAGCAGTATGGTTCGACTGTGAGGCCTAAAGAACGCAATAAACAGCATCAGCCAAACACGTAAGTTGGGAGAACCTAGGGCAAAATATAAAATCGTCCCATACATGAAAAAAAAAAAAGTCACATAATACATAATAAAGGCTCAACATAGACGCAAATGCGCTACGAGGACAATGTCGTATCGAACCTCTACTATAAAAAAAAATACCTGATAGTTCCACAGTCCATAATAGAGATATCAGTGTTGCCATTGCGACGAGAACTTAAGTAAAAAGCCGGAACGCCCATAAACAGGAAAAAGTACTCATGTTCACAAGGACCAAATTAAAAACAAATTCTACAATATGACAAGTGCACAACACTATTTACGAGCGGTGATAATTTGAAGACGTATTACATGACTTGTAAAGGCTGTGTTCATTTGCTTACCACTAAACATCATGCATTTAAACCAGTGGTCATCCAAAGGACGACTACGCTGCTACATATTAATGATTAGATATTTAAAAAATGCTAAGTAAAAAGGTTATAAACACCTAAAAACCGATGCATATTGCGCGAGCAACAAATGCTGTACATTATGTTAGACCAAAAAAATTACCATCGCTAAGCACTGATGCCAGCAGACTTAAAAAAAAAAAAATAGTTATAAACACCTACCAACCAACACATATTGCACAAGCGACGAGCACTGTACATCACATCACTCGTTACTAGAAAGACCATGCATCTGAAAACTGACATGATAGCCTTGGTTAGTACAGCAGATTAGTAAACGATTTTCACCACACCCATCCTCCAACCGAGCTACGCTACGGTACAGAAGCACACGAATTCCACTACTACCAACGCATAATGTGCGAGAATCGAGCAACGTACGTCACATTAGACTAAAATAAAATACTATGACAGAGTTGAGAAACAAGGGAAGCGATAAGGTCGACACTGCTACATACCGATGCAAACATNGCAAACAGATATAAAAAATAAAATGTAAAGGAAACTAGTTATAAGCACTTACCAACCAGCACATATTGAACAAGCGTCTGGTGCTGTACGATGCTATAGATGACAAGACCAGACTAGACCGCCCTAGTCAGTTCAACAGAATAACAAACGATTTCCTTCTTTGCATGCTTTTTCTTCATCCTTAAAAATTGCGGCAAGGTGCGGTCTCGCACTTGTTATCTTCCTCCTGGCAGCAGGACCCAGTGTAGCTATCCTGGCAACGGCAGCAGTGGCTGCTGCCGATGTCCTCGCATGTACTATTGTTGGACAGCTCCTACTTGCTCATTGCAAACAGGGTCAAATGGGTTTTCTTAGAATCTTCGCATATTTTGCTTCATCCTTAAAAATACGTATGTGTATATAGTATTTAATACTCAATAACTATTTTTACTTTGCCTTGTATAACTTAAATCCTCTCGTAAAGGGTAGTGCATCAGTGACTCGACTGGTCTGGCACACTGGAACCTGACTCGACACTCGACTAGTGTGTATGTACCATCCCTTCGACTCGATGAGACCTNTCAGTTCAACAGAATAACAAACGATTTCCTTCTTTGCATGCTTTTTCTTCATCCTTAAAAATTGCGGCAAGGTGCGCTCTCGCACTTGTTATCCTCCTCCTGGCAGCAGGACCCAGTGTAGCTATCCTGGCAGCGGCAGCAGTGGCTGCTGCCGATGTCCTCGCATGTACTATTGTTGGACAGCTCCTACTTGCTCATTGCAAACAGGGTCAAATGGGTTTTCTCAGAATCTTAGCATATTTTGCTTCATCCTTAAAAATACGTATGTGTATATAGTATTTAATACTCAATAACTATTTTTACTTTGCCTTGTATAACTTAAATCCTCTCGTAAAGGGTAGTGCATCAGTGACTCGGNTTGTATAACTTAAATCCTCTCGTAAAGGGTAGTGCATCAGTGACTCGACTGGTCTGGCACACTGGAACCTGACTCGACACTCGACTAGTGTGTATGTACCATCCCTTCGACTCGATGAGACCTGTGCGGTGCCTACACCGTCGGCCGACCACCTGGCTGCCGTTCAGATTATCGAGATGTTAGTTAATCACACAAAGTTGGAAAGGGTGGGCGTGTTCCACCGCGAGTGATGCGGGTTGTGAATGTTGGCTGTAATCTGAATGTGATGGTTTCATTACGATCGGCTCGTAAGGAAGTCGTTTGATATTCGTTGCACTGACCAGGACGATCTGACTTGTATAACATCATTTAAAACATCGTACAGCGCCCGATGTTGGTGCAATATGTGTTGGTTGGTAAGTGTTTATAACTAGTTTCATCCTTTTTTTATGTCTGCTGGCATCAATGCTTAGCGATGGTAATTTTTTTGGTCTAACATAATGTAAAGTGTTTGTTGCTCGCACAGTAAGCATAGGTTGGTAGGTTTTTATAACTATTTTCTTTGCATTTTTCTTATATCCAATCATCAATATGTAGCAGTATCGTCGTCTTTTGGATGACCACTGGTTTAAATGCATGATGTTTAGTGGCAAGCAAAGGAACACAGCCTTTACAAGTCAAGTAATGCATCTTCAAATTATCACCGCTGGTAAATAGTGTTGTGCACTTGTCATATTGTAGAAATTTTTTTCAGTTTGGTCCTTGTGAACATGAGTTCTTTTTCCTGTTTATGGGCATTCCGGCTTTTCACTAAAATACTCGCCGCAATGGCACCACTGATATTGATATTACGAACAGTGGAACTATAAGGTATTATTATTTTATAGTAGATGTTCTATACGACATTGTGCTCCCAGCGCACTTGCGTCTATGTTGACCCTTTATTATAAATTATGTGACTTAATTTATTTATGTATTGGACGGTTTTATATGTTGCCCGAGGTTCCCCCAACTCATGTGTTAGGCTGATGCTGTTTATTGCGACATTTAGGCCTCACAGTATGGCCTCACAGTCGAACCATAATGCAGCAGTCTCCCTGTGCTATCGGAACCGTCTAACTGCAGCCTTCAATGGCAATAGGATCGAAACCTCGATGGTCTGGCATTTTTGAGCTACTTGCATCGAGTACTGCATGCATGGGTGGATGTTCTGCTTGCTGCACTTCGGAATTCGGTCATGTATGTCGACACCGGTGCTCCTAGCGGCCGTTATCGGTAACGCCAACGATTTTAGCATCCGTCTGAAAGTGACAAGAGAAACGAAGATGGCTGAAGACCACAGTGACCCTAGCAGACGATGGCCGTGCACTCTAGCAGTCGAATGAAGAAAATAATTGGTGAGATCATATGTGAGTATTGCTCAAGTAGTCGTCGGTAGGGACTTGAGTTCGAGACTTGATACTAAACAAAAATATTATTTATCTTTCAGACGTAGACAACAAATGGTAATTTTTTTCTTAGTGATGGAGGTGAACCTGGTATTAGCATGGGTTAAGATAAATGAATAAAATAGAAATAATTTATACACTTTACATTTATTTTACAGAATTGACATATATAAAGAATACATAATAATATTCAATTAATCATACATTCGAGCAAAACATTTATGGTGACTCTTTTTGCAGAATAATTCCTGCTGTGACCAGAAATAATTCGCATATACCGCACAGCAGTTATCTCGTGGGTACATCTTGTAGACAAAGGCAAATTGACAGTTACCATTTTCATGACATTTAACACTGATGCGATCATCAAANGTGGGTACATCTTGTAGACAAAGGCAAATTGACAGTTACCATTTTCATGACATTTAACACTGATGCGATCATCAAATATCTTGCCGCAATACTTAATTTCGTTTCCCAATTAACTACAAACATTGCCTTTGCATGTTTTGTTATGCCTATACAAGTTATCACACCAGGTAAACACATCACCACAGTTATCACAGTGGAATGCTTTGTATGCTGGGCTGAACATGCAACAGCAACTTTCATGTCGGTGCACATTACAACTTTTATTAAAGTATNCAGTGACCCTAGCAGACGATGGCCGTGCACTCTAGCAGTCGAATGAAGAAAATAATTGGTGAGATCATATGTGAGTGAGTATTGCTCAAGTAGTCGTCGGTAGGGACTTGAGTTCGAGACTTGATACTAAACAAAAATATTATTTATCTTTCAGACGTAGACAATAAATGGTAATTTTTTTCTTAGTGATGGAGGTGAACCTGGTATTAGCATGGGTTAAGATAAATGAATAAAATAGAAATAATTTATACACTTTACATTTATTTTACAGAATTGACATATATAAAGAATACATAATAATATTCAATTAATCATACATTCGAGCAAAACATTTATGGTGACTCTTTTTGCAGAATAATTCCTGTTGTGACCAGAAATAATTCGCATATACCGCACAGCAGTTATCTCATGGGTACATCTTGTAGACAAAGGCAAATTGACAGTTACCATTTTCATGACATTTAACACTGATGCGATCATCAAATATCTTGCCGCAATACTTAATTTCGTTTCCCAATTAACTACAAACATTGCCTTTGCATGTTTTGTTATGCCTATACAAGTTATCACACCAGGTAAACACATCACCACAGTTATCACAGTGGAATGCTTTGTATGCTGGGCTGAACATGCAACAGCAACTTTCATGTCGGTGCACATTACAACTTTTATTAAAGTATTTCCACAATAGTGACATTGATACTGTAATGCTTACAGTGACTCTTCAGGGATCCTTGCTCTTGTCGATGCCGACGGTGTTACAGATGGTAAGTCTTCAACCATTGATTCCGTCTTCATATTGTAGCAGAGTACACGATCGTAGTAGATGAATGTGGTCGTACCAGTCTGCTTTCCACCACTACGCTCGCCAACGAAATGACATCGGTTTTTACATAATGCTCGCTTGTATACTGTTCACACTGGATGCTATATTTGCATTGCCCATCTCGGGTTGCTTTAGTAGATGACTGCTGACTTTGTGGTACAAACATCATCATGGTTGTTGGAGTGAAATGTGTTTACTTATCAGGTCGATCGCTGTCTAGCCTGCGAAGTTGTAACTTCGACTCTCAACTTTACACATGTTCGTCTTTCAGTGTTGCAGGTGCCTTGTTTTTTTTTTTTTTTTTTTTTTTTTTT